>JAYXIM010017812.1:0-214213 GCA_037575425.1 Anastrepha fraterculus | reverse complement strand
GGCTCTTGCTACCTTAACTACAAAGAACGTTACACCTCTGCCAAAGGTGCTGATGTATTGACTTCATCTCCATCGTTGCTCTTTACATTCGTATCTGTTGCAGATAAAATTTCCCCATCGGTTAGTGATCCTGAGACAGCAACATCATCTTCATCCACTTGAACATAGTCAGAAAAACTCACACCGCTGAAGTCAACTACTGGTACCATTGATGGTTCTTCATCATCAGTTGGGAATCGTTAGGGGTATTACAGCTCTTCATGCAGTGTCAACCAGTAAAATAGTTGTCAGCATCGTGATATTCGTAGTTAGCTGCTTGTCGAAAGATTCCGAAACGATCTTAACAATTTCTTTGCGATACAACGTCTTTAAATTATGGATGATTCCTTGGTCCAATGGTTGCAGTTTGGAAGTTGTATTTGGCGGAAAGGAGTAAAATTCTACGTTGGACAATGTAGGCGGACTGTTGTGGACAGTGCAACTGTCTAAAAATAGTAAAATTTTTCTATTTTGTCGTTTCTTGTTTCCATGTTTAACTGTTAAAAGCCAATTGTTAAAAAGTTCTGTTGTCTTCCAAGCGTTTTTTGTTAGCACAGTAATCAGAAGGAGACGATTTCATTCCTTTAAAACATCGCGATTTCATTGCTTTTCCTATTACTAAGTGCTTAAGTTTTTCCCATCCATTCATATTTACTGCAAGTAGTGGAACTGTCAACCTCTCTTTCCTCTGTTTTCTCCCATGACACTTTTCATCTTTAAGAGTAAGCGTCTTGTCCGGTAAGCATTTCAAAAATAGGCCAATTTCATCGGTATTGAAAATGTCTCTGGCATCATGGTTTTCAATCAGTGCCTTCAAATTACCATGCCAATCTGAGCAAACAGCGTCTTTAACAGTTTCACTTTCTTCACAAACTTTTTTAAACACGATTCCATTCCTCTTTTTGGAATTTGTAAGCCGACCTTCACTTGCCGCAAAGTTTTGTACGTTTAGAGTAGACGCGAACTCTTTTGCTTTTTCCTTTAACAAAGTTACGCTAATAGATCCTTTTTGTCCTTTACAATGTCTAAGCCAAATCACCAGAGCTTCTCCCACACGAGGAAATTCATCTTTCGTTGTTCTTTTCCGTGCTCCAGCAGTTCGAGCAGTAGTAACCTGGTAAATAAGTGTTACAGCCTAGACCCAATTAGCACAAAAGAGGTCATTTTGATAACAGAAGTGTACGCGGTAATTATTTTTTTTATATATTCTCATCTCTATTAGATGCCTTTAGCACAGGGTCCTCTGCAAAAGTCGCAATTATGCTGTTTTCTGAAGTCGGTTTCTGCAAATCAGCGGTGTAGATGAGATACAAAGTGGGTCCTAATACCCTCTCTGCGTCGAAGTAAGATTATTGTTGGGAAATTCCTTAATTTTTTATTTCTTACTTGTCAACCATGAATAACTTCATTTACTCCTTGAAATTCTGTGAATATATTCAAATCGTATATAAAAAAAAAATAGACCGAAAAACTTAGTAAAGGGTGGTTAAGTCTCAAGGGCCGGTTTTGATTTTGAATAAAATACATTTTTTTTAAGAAATTATTATTATTTCTCTATATTATAATAATACTGGTATGGCTCAATTACGTATGGAATAAAATATCGGCCAAATGACCGCCGCGACCTCGGCGGCACACCTCCATCCGATGGCCCAAATTTTCGATTACGCTGAGGCATAATTAAGGTTCTATGCCGTTAATGTGCCGAATTATCTCATCATTTAGCTCTTGAATTGTTGCTGACTTATCGACGTACACCTATTCTTTCAAATAACCCCAAAGAAAGAAGTCCAATCGCCGCGACATAAGATTATTCGGCCATCAAATTTTTCGCGCAAAAGAGCCATTGTTTCGTTAGCTGTGTGACAAGTGGCACCGTCCTGTTGAAACCACATATCGTCCACATCCATATCTTCCAATTCGGGCCATAAAAAGTTCGTTATCATCTCACGATAGCGAACACTATTCACAGTAACTGCCTGACCGGCCTCATTTTGGAAAAAATACAGCCCAATGATGCCGCCGGCCCATAAACCGCACCAAACAGTCACTCTTTGTGGGTGCATTGGTTTTTCGGCAATCACTCTTGGATTATCATTCTCCCACTTGCGGCAATTCTGCTTATTGACGAATCCACTGAGGTGAAAATGTGCCTCATCACTGAAGATGATTTTCTTCGAACGCCCTTTTTCATAATAAGCCTGCATAACTTTAACGCGTTGCTCGATTATGTATCTTTCCATGGTTCAAATTGAGTTAGTCTTAAATTAAAAAATGTCAAATGAAATGCAAAAAAAAACTTGACGTTTAGGTGTGGTTCAGATTCAACATCGGCCCTTGAAATTTAGCCACCCTTTATGTATTATTATCTATATCATCGTATACCTCTCTGCGTACATGTAAAACATCTAAGGTATAGAGTATTTTTTTTTTATTATTTTATTTCAGCCATTAGTAAACTGTAACTTTTTTATGACATTGGAATTTGTTTTTTCAGCTATTATTAAATTGTAAATTTTTTATTAAATTGTAAAATTGTAAAAATTGTAGTTGAGTGGCAGCCCCAATCGCCAATTTAAGAGCGCGCTCAAAGAGATAAGCTTTCGCCTTATGTGTGTGCGTGTAAATGTTTATTCATGGGAACGTAGTAAAGCAAAAACACACTACAGCAATAGTAACAACCTCGATATGAGCAAACAATAATAAAAGGCGAGAGTAGGCACCGCCAAAAACTATCTAGATCACCGCAAAGTGGGCATTCACCATACGCCTGATGTTATTGTGGCACAAACCATTTTGTTGCTGTGGTTGTGTTGCACGGCGCTTGTTCTTGTTGGTTCGCAGCAAGCTCTTTGGTCGTCGTATTGGCTTTTCTTTCATGCCGACGGCCACACGCTGCTGTCGCCGCCGCTGCTGCTGCTGTTGCTGTTGCTGTGTTGCTGCTGCTGAGGTGGTTCGCTGCTAACTGCCTGCTTGTTGGCGGCGCCACCCTAAAAACTCGCAGACTCAGTCTGTTCAAAACTTTGCGTTTGAAAGGATGTGGAAGAGAGTTACGGACGCGCGCGTACGTACAAATACAAAACAATTTACACCAATTCAAACCGAGTCCGACAACAAACAGCAGGCACGGGCCACAGAAAAATTAAAAAAAAAATTATGGAATTTAAAAAAAAAATATGCACATAAAAAGATGAAAAAATTCAATAAAATTATTTAAAAATACGTAGTGCATGTATATGTACATATGTATGTATATACATACAAAATTAACGCGTTGTTTAGCTAAAGGAGAAATAGTAAGAAAATACTGATGGCAAATAAAACAATGTCTTAATGGCAGCCAGAGCTGCTTTTCAAATGCAAGTAAGGAACTAAGTTGTAGTAAAATGTGAAGTGAGGGTTAAAATGAAAAACCAGTAAAAAAAGATTTACATCATTTTGTAAATTGAAAATAATTTTGATATCATTGCGATTGCGCCTAAAAGTTTGCAATACATTTTTATCAAAACAATAATTTATTGATGCGCCAAACCTGTGTAGCGAAAAAAGTCCCAAATCTTTATATGCGATAACAGAAAAAAACAAACCAACCCAAAAAACTCAATACAACTCTTACTCGAATTGGATACTATAAATATACCGAATTTCTCGCCCCATATCATTCCAAACATTTCTGCATGTGTAGTACATTAGCCGTAACACAAACAAACAAAAAACCATTGATTGAGGGTAACACTGCGAGACGGGCGGCAAACAGTTAAAACAGCAGATAGTAAGTAGTAGTGAAAAAATACACGAAAGAAAATACTACGCAGCAGCAAATTTATGCGAAATTCATATCTACACAACAAAGAGTCCAACAACATACACAGATACAGACACAGACACACATGCACGCACACCCAAGTACGCCCAGCCGACAAAACATACCAGACCAGATCCACAAGAGACCAAAAAGAGGTGGAGGCAGCAGGCAGCAACAAAAACATACACGTAGCAGGCCTAAAGGAGGTGCGACCCAATGTTGTGACTGAATATTGACCAAGGAGGTAGCCGGACAGGGGAGCAGTTCATTTTGTTGCTGCTGTTGTGACCGTTGGTGAATGGCTGGCTGGCTGGTGGTGGTGGCTGTTGCTTGAATTAGCGCACACGCGCCCAGCCTGAGAGTACTTGTGCACAGACCAACAGTGTTGCAAAGAGCGCTGGTAAGAGTAGTAAGTAAGACTAAGAAGAGGCAAAGTGAAAAAATAACAAAATATTCATTAATTGATAGTAAAAGAAAAGCAGCATTAAAAGATTGCGGTTGTGAAATTTATGAAATAGTAAGTGGCACAAAACCAAACAATAGTATTCTTACTTAAGCCAACATCAAAATACGCATGGAAAATGTGTGCGCTCTTCGGCTAGCATTGCATTGTAAAGAGTAGCGTAGGCTCTCTTCAACACGCACGCACTTGACTCTCAGAAGACATTCCGCAACAATACCACAATATAGCCACTAAACGGTTTGTTGTTATTGCTTTCGATAGAGCGAGCAAAGTGTATTAATGATGTATGATGAATCAAAACAAAACAGCTAGTAATATTCGTAAAAGAAGCAGCAACAACGAAAACAACGAAAGTGCATACAAATAGTAACAAAACGAAATACTAATAAAAACAAAAACAAACACAAAAGCCAACAAAAAGTGTAATAAACGGCGACTATACCAAAGAGGTCAGCACAGCAGCCGATGAAGGCAAGCGCCTTGTGCTGATTCTTTTAAATAAACATACATACATACATACATATGCATTTATGTACGTATGCATTTGTATAAACTTCTTACCAGCAAATAAGTTCACAGCCATACATATGAAGAGATATTTTTGTGTGTTTGTGTTTGCATAAGGCTACTACTACACCTCCACCTGCCCACCCGCTCTTCAAAGCAAGCATTCAATTCAGTGTCCCAAAACGCGCCTTTGTTAGTACTCCCGAGTACAGACAAAAACGTAATTGGAGTAGGAGTAGGATGCACAGGAGAAAATCGCTGCTTCTTTTTATGAAATGAAAACGAAGTGAGCAAACGAATCGACGTCGCACGAGAAGGCAAGTGAGTGTATGCTCACGAGCGGAAGTGAAGCTTCGCGGGCCGGAAGTACACGCGAAAATTACAAGAAATAAGAATACGGAAGTTTCTAGTTGTGTCGGCGCGGCTCAAGTGGAAGGAGCAAACGAAATGTTGCGGAGTAAAACGTTTTCATACTCGAATACGGATTGCGGAAAAGTAGACAAAAGAAAAGTGTGAGAATTACTAAAAAAAACAAAAAACAAACAAACGAAACTTATCTACTTCTATTAATTTGTAATTCAATAGAAAATTGTATAGTTGGGAGTGCATTTCACAAACCAAGTGAAGTAAAAATATAGCGAACGCTACATTAGGATGTAAAAATAAGTGAATAAGTGGCGCAATGCATCCCTTTGATTACAAAAAAAAAAAACAAAAAAAGTGTACGGTCATTAGCGCGCCAGTGAACGGATGACAAATATGCAGCCGCCTGTTAAGGGGTAAAGTAACTGGAGAAAATTCGTTGGTAAAAATTGTTAAAACCCAACAGCAGCAGTAAGTTGTACAACTACACACACACACATACATATGCGCTTATGTGTATGCATGTATGAGCGTAAAATGCTGCTAGCATAGAAAGTATGGGTAATACGGGTGAAATTTGAAGCAGCTTGTAAAGAAGTACGTGTAACATAAAGAAGGTATAAAATTAAAGAAGGTGTAAAATTAAAGAAGCATAATTATAATAAATAAAACAACAAACCAAAAAAGAAAAGGCGTGCAGAGAAATGTTGTACTTACACGCATAAAAATACATAACTCACATCCCTGCTAATCAAAATTAAGTGTTCATATTTTTATATTTCTTGATATACTCAACTGCATACATACAAAACGGTAAACTTGCGGCATATTTGGCTGCATATTTGAGCAAACAGTGTGTGGAAAATTAACGCTTTCCTCAAAACCCAAAAATTAATCGACTAATAACAAAGTGTCAACCACATACATACACACACATACACATATATTTTTAATTAAATCGCGCATACTCAACTAAAATTATAAAAATAGTTCAAATTACGAAAAAAAGTTGAAATTACAAAAAAAAAGTTGAAATAACAAAAAAAAAATTAAAATTACAGAAAAACTTAAAATTGAAAAAAAAAAATAAAAATTACAAAAAATTTGTGCTGTCAAACTTAAAAAACGAAAAAGTGCAGTGTACTATGAATACTACGATTTTGTAAAATTTTTCGAAAAAATTTCTTTTCAAAATTTCGCCAATCCAACTTTGATTAAAGGTGAGTGCTAAAAAATTACTGAATTTTTTTTACAGCGGTATTCAATTTTAGCTTATGAATTTAGCTCAAAAACCACATAAATTTTGAATATTTGTATTTCGAAATATAAGCAAGATTTTGAATGTCCGTAACGACTTTTCACAAACTTCAATTCTAAAGAAATCACTTTCGCTGCTTTTTCAGCTCAAATGAGGCAGAGTATCTAATATAAGGTGCGTTTCATAATCATAAGACACCCCTAATTTTTAAAAAGTATTTTAATTTATAGATTTCAGGGGGAAATAAAAATTTGGCACATCGATTAAAGTAACAAAAGTTAGCTATTTCATTACAGAATTTAGCACTTTTTTAATACAAAAAGAAAATGTTTAGCAAAAACGTATTTCCAGGCGTTTCAAAATGATAAGACACTGTTTAATTAAAGTGATCGTTTACCAAAGGTATACTTTTTTCGAACTATTTTTTCTGTCGTCTACAATATTTTAGTATTCTATGGAAGCACCATTTGCTTTAGCGACTCAAAACAACCTTTTTTGTCATCGATTCTGCTAACTTTTTAAGTAAATTTACATCTAGAGAAGCCCATTCTGCCTTAATTGCCACTGTAAGCTCGTTGCTGTTGTCAAATGGGCGATTTTTGGCATAAACTCTTCTGACTAATTTACCCCAAATGTTTCCTATTGGGATCCGGAGAACACGCCGGCCTATCCATTCCATTCTATGGAAAAATCGGTTAAATACTGCCTTAATTCCCTGCTTACGGGGATTCGTGCGTTGTCTTGCTGAAAAACGAAGGATATTTCCCGATTGTCCATAGGAAGGACAAGGAAGGAGACTATTTTTTCTTAACGCTTTTGTAGCCGCCACTATTCATTCGCGATGATGTAAACTGTATATCAAGAGTTGCTTTCGATGTAAATGCAGCCCAAACCTTAACAGAACTTCCACCGAAGTTGCGCTTGGCAAATAAGAAAGGGCTCTTGCGCAAATCTTTCCAATAATTTAAAAAAACCATCGGGTCCATCAAGGTTCTATTTTTTCATCCGAAAATATAACCTTTTTAGAAAATAATATGAAATTGGGCAACATAAAAAATATTCCAAATATCTTACTGTGTCTCAGTTGGTGTCTAGGTGTTCTGTCTGCAAACTGAAGATGCGCTGGCTTGTGCCATGCCAAAATATGGGGTTCTCTTCTTATTTTTGATAATATAATTTTAAATGATTGCACCTCTGTGCGCCAAACTGTTGTCTCTGAAACCTTATTTTGAACAACAGCGGCCAAATTGTTGTAATTCTCAGGTCTCCGTAGAAAAATTCCGGTAACACAACACAATTAATTTAATTGACAAGCCTGAACCTTTGTAGGCCAAATTTTTCCACGCTCTTCTTGTGATAATATTGAAAGCCTCAGCATTTAACCCAGGTTAAATTGAATAAAATTATAATTAAAGTCATCCGAAACCACAATCAGCAGCTTCTATCTCTGCAGAAGCTTATTTTCGACTAGTGTCTTATCATTATGAAGCGCCGAAAGGACTAGCAAAAGTGTAGCTTCTTGGAAAAAGATAACGGTTCTACAAAATATAGTGAGCTTTCGCACCAGAAACAATTGATGGAAGTCTTAAGTGTGTAACTGTTAAAATGACGCGAAATAAAAGCTACTGCGGAAAGTAAAAACGAACTTATGGTAGTTCAGAAATTGTATACCAAAGGTGTCTTATGATTATGAAACGCACCTTATTTAGATCATATGATTTAGCCTTATCGAAATCACCAAAACGTTTAATTATTTATCCTTAAAATTCCTCAAAAAAATCTTGTATTGCAAGCGCCGTCTTGCTGAAACCACTTTTGCTTGAGTTCCATACCTCCTCATGTTCACCATTGGCAATGATGGTCATATTGCTCTCCTATTCTCGTGATATATGAGCCCAATCAGTTCAAATTTATGCACTAAAGACTGATCAATTTTGAGGTAACGGATGTTAATTAAAATACAACAACGAAAATTCAAATTGATTGCGCAATCTGTATTTATTTTTGTGATATTTATTTCATTTCATGATATTTATTTTTTAAAGATAACCCCTTTGATCTGCCAACCCAGATTTGTGGGTTCGAGTCCCACGTAAAGCACGGTCCTCGGACTTTTCCAAATGTACCTACTTTCCCGGTTTATAAAACAAAAACATCTCATTCCTCAATCCCAAAAACTTATCCTTTCCATCCTTACTCCCGCACAATAGTCAGCGCATTATTTAAATGCATTAAAAAACAAAACAGTTACACATTGCATCAGTGGCACCAGCAAGAGGAAGCGGGCAATCGCGGCAATAGCGCAGACACACCAAATTTAGCGAAGTCCTCAACCATCTGTGCGATGCTTGTGGCAGAAAAATGTGAAACACAGATGGCGCTCCAAAGCACTAATAGGGCGTTGTTCCTAAGCAACGACAGGTGGGGCATCCCCACTATTTAGGACTAGTAGCGGCAGGCTAATCACCTACCCTGTCAGAAATCCAAATAGATTAACGAAACCAACGCAAGACTGAGTCTTGTCGAGGCCCTATGCTCTCGAGAGGAGTGAACAAAGTAAAAGAAAATCCCTTTCAAATGTGGACCGCAACTGCACTGTAATTCGGCCATCCGTAAACACCAATTTTGAATGACTTGCGACTCGCTGTAGGACTTCGGCCGGTATCTCGTGAATAACTTTAGTACTGTTGACTTGCAATGCCTCAATCGAAGCTGGTTTATCCACAAAACGTTTAGACTTTACATACCCCACAAATAGGTGTCCAAAGGTGTGTTACCACTTGATCTTGGTGGCCAATCCACTAGTCCGAGACGAGAGATAAATGGCTCACTGAAACGACGACGCAGTGAATCCATTGTTTCACGGGCAAGCAGCGTCGTTCTTGTTGGAACCAAATGTTACGGAGATTAAATGGCTTCAATTGCCGTCATCAAAAAGTTGTTTATCATGGCGCGATAGTATTCGCCATCACTGCGCCAGCCTCGTGTTTGAAGAATATGGGCCGTTGATTTCTCTAGTCCATGGGCTGCACCAAACGGTTGTTTTCAATGGATGCAATGGCTGCTCTTGAATGGCTTCGGGTTGCTCTTCAGCCAAAATATGGGAATTTTGCTTATTGACGTAGCCATTAAGCCAAAATAGATCTAGGAGTAATCCTAGATAGTAAACTTACCTGGAAGAAGCACGTCGAACAGAAGGGCTCTCGAACACTAAAAGTCTTCTGGCAGTGTAAGAGAACCTTTGGCAAGACATGGGGTCTAAGACCGGCGATAGTACACTGGCTGTACATCAGCCTGATTAGACCCATTATTTCATACGCCTCTGTAGTATGGTGGAAAGCCTCAATGGTTAATTCCAGAGTAAAACCCCTAGGCAGACTACAGAGAAGTGTGTGCTTGGGTATCACAGGTGCCATGAGCACGACATCTGGTGATGCCCTTAATGCCATTCTGAACTTGTAACCTCTAGATCTTCAAATTCGAAAGGAAGCAATGAAAGCGGCGTACAGGCTCAAGTTAAACTTAGTCTGGGGAAATGATGTAAGCACTGGACACTGTCAAATATACCACCAGTTGTCAGAGCGGTGCACACTGTTCTCGATGCCAGTGGTCAATCGGGTGCCTTTCGTTAGCTTCGGTAGGAAGTATTATGTTTTGATCCCAGATAGATATCACTGGTTAAATTCAGAGAACCTATTATCGGGATACCAGTACACTTTCTACACCGACGGATCTAAAACCAGCGATGGAAGCGGATCTGGATGGTACTTAGACGAAGACACTAAGAACCCCACTCTGCCACAGGACAGATGGCCACGGTATTCCTTACGGAAGTCTATGCCATCTTGAATGTGGCGTACTGGCTAATTGAGAAAAAGTGGCGGGGCAACAGTATTGGAACTTGTAGTGACAGTCAAGCTGCAATAAAAGCCCTTGCTAACCCACGTTGCTCTTCGAAGTTAGTCGGTGAATGTAAGACAAAACTGAACAGTGTTGCAAAACACAACAAAGTTAGTCTTATTTGGGTGCCTGGACATTGTGGTATTACTGGGAACGAGTTAGCGGATAAATTAGCAAATGAAGGCTCTGCAAGTATGCCACTAGGCCCTGAACCCTTTCTAGGTGTCAATTTCGCATCGATTCAATTATGGATTGAGTACTTCATGAGGTCTACCCATAGAGGTTGTTGGTTTGAGTTGACCTTGTGCAGAGTTGCCAGGTGCTTTGTGAAATAACCAAATAGGAAAACAGCGACCTTTCTTCTAAAACTCAGCAGGAAGGACCTGAGAGTACTGGTGGGTGTAATCACAGGACGCAACGTCTGTGGTCAGCATATGGCTACCATGGGGGTCGTGGACAGCCCGATATGCCTATCCTGTCTTGAGAATGACGACACTGCAGAGCATTTTCTCTGTAACTATCCTGCATTTTCCAGTATCAGATTTAGGATATTGGGTTACGAAACACTGAATATGGACAAAGTTCATGCTCTTTCTCTTCCGGATCTCTTAAAATTCATCAATGAATCCAAGAGATTTGTGGAAGAGTGACCTCAAACAAATTTATCCGTTTTTACCATCCACCTTTTATCTTTCCTATCTGTATTCTTTCCACAAATCTAATCTAATCTAAGCCAAAAAGGGGCCATCGCTGAACACCATAATTTGGCCTGAGCGCCCGATGAAGACTTTTCACAGAGCGTCGATTTTTGTAATAGAATTGTAGGATTTGTAAACGTTGTTGAGGCGTAAGTCCTTACATGACGAAATGTCATTGAATACTCTAAAAAATTATGTATTTTATTTTTTTTACAGTACTCTTGCGTAATCTGTCAAAAAAAAACCCTATTGGAAAAAGTGCCTTCAATCTGATCACCCTTTATTTCAATGCCAAAAAAGAAGCGTGCCAGTGTGCAGGCGTATTTTCAAACATTAAAGTATAGGAAGGAATAGAATTCGCATATCATTGAAAGCAATTTTTGAGGTTAAATCTGACTTTATCTACTGTGCCAATACTTCTTTTCGCAAGTGTAGGTAAAAATTCCGCTTTATGCCTCACTAACCACTTCCACATTTCAATTATTAATTTCAACCTTTTTTTTGGTGACGACCTACATTATCGCGTACAGGTGTACATATTGTGTATGTATGTATACGTGTGTCTGTTGGCATTTGATTGTGTCTGTGCTTTGCTAACAACATTCACGCAACACTATTTAAAAATCGTAATTCAAATCCAAATAAAAGCAACCTTGGCTTGTCTCGTCACTGCCACTTCACAAAAATGGCCATGCCCCAAAATAATATTATCGCACGAGGATAATACATGCTTCAGCAAGAATGCCACGTACATACATACATCTATATGCCACACAACACATATGTATGTATGTATGTATGTACATAAAAGTGGCAATAAGCAACAACACAAAATTACTACTACTTGTAGTACACCAACAACAATAACGATTATAGTATCAGCTACTACTACTACCACCACCTTATGCCAATACGATTTTAAATGTATGCGCGTGTGTGTGTGTGTGCATATGTGCCACTGAAAAAAGTGTATTTTGCTTTGCAACATGGTGCAACTACACCACATATACATACATGCATACATACATACATACATACATATATGTACATGCACTATAATTGTTATTACTACTAATAATTGTTGCTGTTGCTGCTGGTTGGTGCTGCGCAGGCGCCAACAACACCGCCCATTGGAATTGTTGCAATGCTGAACAGTGGAACGTAAACAAAACATACAATGCAATAAAAAGTAGTAAACAGGTATATTGAGCAGAAATTTCAACCGCCCAGGTGGCGAAAACGCGAAAGCTACCAAACAAATAAGAGAGCGAGAGCGAGCGAGAGAGACAGAAAGAGAGAGCGCGCGCGCGCAAGAAAATTGCGAAAATCTTCTCATAACTGAAATATTCGAAATTCATGCACCCTTTGTCTCTTACTGCATTCGCTCTCTCTCGCTCTTTGTGCAGAATTTTCATTCACGCGCAATTTGTTGTTATTCTATCTTATCTAGAGTGCGCTGTTGCTCTCTTGCTTTTCGCTTTTCCAGCTTCCTCAATAGCATGCGGCTGAAAATTTATTTTTGCTAGTTGAATAAGAATGGCAAAAGGATAAAGTACAGTATCGCCTGTTTTGATAAATTCGGAAATACCTAAATAAATGGTACACTTTTAGAACAACTTTGTTGCTGTTAAAACAAAAAACCAAAAAAAACAAAATACTTCCCGAATACCCACTGAATATTTACTCAGAATGCAACCAAATTAATGACAGCATTTTTTGCTAGCCCAGATGCAATAGTAGAAAAACGATGCTTGCCTTGAAGACACATTCATGCGCATACGAGGTATGCCTATTAAATATGTAGACTGACGCTGTAAAACATTTTGTTGTGATCTCACTTCTTTTTACTTCTGGTTTTTCCACAGTATAGCATCACAATGGACGAATTTGATTCTTTGTCCAAGTAGACCCTCGTCTGGGCCGCAATTTATCCTAACCTAACTTATTATCACTTTCGATACGCACTCCGCCGCCATCGCTAAAACGATCGATGGGTATTTTTTATTATTCAGGCATTCTTCTGGTGGCGGTGTTCCACTGTCGGCGCCCTTTTTATTTTCTTTTATTGTTGTTTTACAGAATCAATGGATTTAAATCGTTCTTTCTACTTTTCCAATTTCAACTTAGGAAAAGCTAGCAGTTACACTGGAATGCCGCACTTGGCAGGAAAAATCTTGTCAGTTAATGAGAAATGGGTCGTACCATGATTTTGGTAGAAAACGCAAGCCTTGTCCGCCAGCGTCGTTTTTCTTTACTTCAAATTCTGGTTTGGTATGCAGCGAAGATGCACAAAAGTCACAACTTTTAATTCTTTCTAATTTGCTTTTACGGTCGTAGGCCATGGACGTTCCAACAGAACTCGGCACCGTCTCATAAAGCTCGTGTGAACCAAGAATGATCATGTTCCACACTTCGTTTCGTCCACACAATGGCTTTCTCCATTTTGGAGAGCAAGGTGAGGACTAAAAAATATGCCAGTAAGGATGCGCTGAAAAAAAGCGATTATACGAGAATGGGCCAAATTACCTCAAGATCACATTCGTGCAGCATGCAACTCATTTTTTGACCGTATGAAGGCTATAAAAAAATAAATAAATAATTGGCGCGTACACTTCTGTTAGGTGCTTGGTCGAGCTCCTCCTCCTATTTGTGGTGTGCGTGTTGATGTTGTTCCACAAATGGAGGGACCTACAGTTTCAAGCCGACTCCGAACGGCAGATATTTTTATGACGAGCTTTTTCATGGCAGAAATACACTGGGAGGTTTGCCATTGCCTGCCGAGCGGCGACCGCTATTAGAAAAATGTTTTTATTAACCAACGATCTCTCTGTGAATTCCGAATGGTAATCACGCACCAACCCATTCGGCTACGGCGGCCGCCTCAATGAAGGCTATAGTCAAGGCAAAAGGTGGTCATATCGAGCTAAAGTGAATATATGTTAAAATTGTGATCATTTTTGAACAATTTTGTCTTTGAAAAAATAGGTTGGTGTTTTGCATAGGTAACACTTCATATCGTTCACCCTGTAGATAGCTAAAGCACGACGAAAGAATAACAAAGTCACGGAAGCTTACGAGTTGCCAACTGAACTATTCAAGCACATAAGCGATTGATAGCTACATAGATAGAGCACATGAGCAACTCTTATACAGGGTATGATCAGGCAAACGACAGGCAAGACTAGACTTCTGTCATATATTTCTTTCAATTTGACCCTCAATATAGCCAAATGCTAATAAACTGATTTAATATTTTCAGTGCAGCCTCAGGCCAAATAGCACAACTTATTTCTCAGGAAGCGCAGAAAATATGGGGAGCCATTTTCTTCTTCCTCCAATTTTGAAAACCCTTTGGCCCCAGTACAATAGACGCAGGATGCAGAAAGTTCTGGGGACTCCACCCCATTCACTTTCCAAACTCGTAGGTTTACCATGTATGCCCATTGCAGAAGCTGTGGGCACCTTTCCGAGAAAGAGACTATAGAGCACTTTCTCTGTAAATATCCAGGTGGTTTTACAGCTTGAGTGCTCCTTTCTTTGACAGCCTGGGGCAGTGCGTCAACCCAAATCCCATCGATATTCTCCGTTACATCAACAGCTCTGGCTGGCTGAATATCTGCCTTTAGGAGATCTCATAATGGTATCAAAACGGCGCTTTAATGCTACTTGAGCAGTGCCAAAAGGGTACTTCAACCTTATCACCTACCTACATACCTTAGAAAAGATAAATCTGGCATCAACCAAATAGTTACGTTAAGACAAATTTGGGAAAAGGTGTGTACAAAAAAATATTTATTGAGTTTAAGTACAGTACGACATGAAATTAGCATTAGATGTGAAATTAGCTATTCCTAAATCCATACAAAACGCTTGGCCGTGAAATAAGCATGAAATTTCATAACCATTTCACGACCAAGTTGTACTCTCCTTAGGCTGTAAAAAAGCTTAATATTATGTTGCCAACAAGAATCCAGCCAAATTCTCTCACCGCTGTTTAAATTTCCTTTGCTATTTAAAATTTCATAAAAATTGGCAGTACGTCGAATTTATTATAAAACTTATGCTTGAATTAAAATTAAGCAAAAATTGCAAAAATCTGCCTAAAAAGAAAGCTTATCTAAACTATGATGAACTTTTTATTTTGTTGCCACAATTCTTAGCTTGGAAATACGCAAAACTCCAAAAAGAAGAAGAAGGTGGTTTTCATTACCTCACTCAACAATGACACCTACTATTACATCCTACACCTTTATTGGGTGTTTGACCGAGCTCCTTTTCCTATTTATGGAGTCTTCATGTTTTCCATATATGGAGATACCTACAGTTTTAAGTCGACTCCGTTGCAACAGATGATTTTTTAAGAAGAGCTTTTTTCAAGTTTGAAATACAAACGGAGGTTTGCCTTTGACTGCCAAAGGTCGACCGCTGTTAGAAAAAACTCTTTCTATCATTTAATGTTTCACGCCCGAATGGCAATCATTTCTATCATTTGATGTTGCGAATCTGAGCACTTCCGAATGGTACTCACACAATCTATTCGGCTACGGCAGCCGCAACAAGGTTAGCCACTTAGAAAATACGCAACATGTTTACATACATTTGTATCTACAAGATTGGGCTAAAACATGTTTACATACATATGTGTCTGCAACATTGGCCTGAAACATGTTTACATACATATGTGTCTGCAACATTGGGCGGAAACATGTTGATGGGCTTGTTTTTCTGTCTTTTGATTGATGGCAGAAAGCATTGAAAGCGAAAAAGTATGGAACAAGCTTTTCGGCCTGTTGACTTGGCCCTTGCATTCCTCGGAAAACTTGTGCGTAACGCAATTCGGTAGTAGTTTTTTTTTTTTTGGATTTGTCATGATGCAAAAAGAATAGTAATGCAATTTACTAACAGTCCAAACATATAGCATAATAATATGCACAAAGTCTTGAGTGTTCTCCATAGTCATAAGTTTGAGTCCACCTTTTCAGCTACGAACTGCTGGCATACAGAACAAAAACAAAAAACAACCAAATACTAAACTCTGCGTCTTTAGCAACATCCACTGCGGAGCAGTAAAAATAAGGACGATCATTCCAAGTGTGTGCGTGGGTGAGAGAAGCGGCAGTCCGCCAGTGCGAAGTTATTGCGGTAAACTTTTTGTCACCGTCGTCGTCGCCGTCATCAATATGACTACATTTTGTTAGCGTTGGCATTATCATGATATTCTTTACCATTTGCAGTGCAACATTTTCATTGAGAAGTCCGTGTTGTTGTAGCCAACAAGCGCAAAGCAAGAAACAAAAAAGTCGTCGTGTTTTGGCGATTGGTTTTGCCTCTGCAATGTGTAAGTAAAGAAGTATACAAATCATAAAGCGTGTGTGTGCCTAAAGTCGCGTATATTTGATGCAGCTTTTTACGATATCAACTCTTGATGTGCAAAAGGGTGGAGATTTGCACCTCGACCTTAAGGTCTTTTGTGTCCTCCCAACTCTTACCTGCTCTTTGTATGTATTTTACAACC
Source organism: Anastrepha fraterculus (assembly GCA_037575425.1). NCBI lineage: Eukaryota > Metazoa > Arthropoda > Insecta > Diptera > Tephritidae > Anastrepha > Anastrepha fraterculus. Next base: position 197,665 of record JAYXIM010017812.1, on the reverse strand, counting down.
TTAATGCTTGTGTTCCTCACACACACACGTGAATACATAGATGTGCATACAATATGTTGGATTAAATTCGCCATTCAACGACAGCAGTAGATCTTGCGACGCGCGCACTTTCCTGCTGATGCCTGCTTTGTTGTCGCTGTTTGCAGCACAGGTGATATGGCGTTATTGTTGTGTTTGTTGTTGTTATTGTACAAGCACGTCTACTAAAGCTTATGAATAATTTTTGTAATTTGCTGTTTCGACGGCGCGCATTGTATTTTGTTGGCGCTCCTTCTACTTCGGCTGCGGCTGCGGCTGCCATCAACCGAAAATCGACTGTTAGCTACGAAATTAAACGTTCATTGAACTGCGGCGCCTGCACTTTATACCGACTGGATTCCCACAAAGATGTCCATACAGTTTTGCGTACTGTGGTTGTTGCTTATACATATTTGTTGCCTCAAAATCAAAAGCAATGTTTGTTGGCGGTTTTCCGTGGGAATTTGGCTGGGAAACGATTTTTTTTTTCTTTATGGGGCATTTTGTAGTGATTTACTGGGATTTTCTCCGGCAGTTAGAGGCAAACCGATAGACTTGCAGGCGACACAGGTCTAAAATATCAATTTTTTGTTTTTATTGTAATTGTAATTGAATTCCATACCGTGTCAGGAACGTTTACGTCTGCGGGCGAATAAAATGCGCTGAAAAATATTTCCACGTTAACAGTTTCATTGAGGCAATTAAGGTAGATTTCATAAGTGGTTAAATAATTTTTTGATTTCGAAAAGAAAAAATTCTCTAGCCTCGTGAAGCAGGAAAAAATGCCGTCTAGATAAACTTTGCGGGCTTAGATTTCAACCAATCCAATCATGAAGATTTTCATACTCGAATTGGAAAATCTCGCATTCTAACTAAATATGCTTTGTACTCCTCTCTCTGTAACTTCTCTAAACAACTTTTGGTAGAAACTCCCAGCTGCCTTACTAAGCCATGCCAGTGGTCTGGATAAGCAGACTCTCTGTAGTGGGAGTCGAGACTACAACGCACTGTGGCCACCTGGAGGCGCTCGGGCGTGCTTCTGAGGCTGATAAAATATCCGCTCTCTAATCTAGTAGGATCTTTCACGGGACACAATGCGCAAGGAATACATGCTGTGAGGCTTGGAATCACCTCGAGTCCTTTTTGCGCTGGATGTATGGAGGATGAGGTGGAATCATCTCATCACCTTCTCCTTAGCTGCCCTGCTCTGGCAGGCATCCAGGCATCTTGGCTCTTACTTCTTTGCCACGCCTGCAGACATAGCTGGCGGTGACATTAAAAATCTGATGAATTTCATCAGAAGCACAAAGCGGTTAATGCAAACATAGTCATCGTTCGTAATCCGCACGCTCCTAACCGTCCCAGCACCACCTCTCCCTGCATCCCATCGGTCTTTCCCTTTCACCTCACCTCCTTCATAGTGGTATCACAAAGGACGAATCTTTCTTCGTCCAAGTGTGCTCATTCCCTGGGCAACCATACCAACCTTACCTAAACTAACCACCTGTTGCACCGGAGCTTTTCCGACTACTTCAGGCTCCGTTATAGATGCTCTGATTGGTTTGCCACCACTTGATGCTTTCACCAAAGAAGAGGCCTTGAAGGCCATCTGCAGGCTGAAACACAATGGGAACTGGTACGGCCCCTGTCCGCCATTGGAAAACAGAGAAGGCATGTGCTTCGAACCAACGATTCTCTCAATACCCCTTTGCTCCATGCCATCAAGAGTCGTACTTGAAAAGAGATACAGTGCGGTGCTGCCAGAGACTCAGTTGTGGTCAAACTCTGAAAATGAGCCCGGCAAACACTGTTTTCGCATTTTCACGGATGGCTCCAGGACCGAGCATGGCTCCGGCTCTGGGGTCTACGTTGAATGCAGCGGAACAAAACTGCACTTTGCTCTTGGAATGCATGCATCTGTGTTTCAGGCGGAGGTGTATGCGGTTCAAGAAGCGATGAACTTTGTTGTGGAAAACAGGTGGAGGGACAGATCTAATCCATCCACATCGGGGATAGTCGAGTCCTGCAAATCCAGGCTGAACTATGTCGGTAGACATAATAACCTGATATGTCTGAGTGCTGTACTTGCTAGTTGTCCCGACAAAAAAACAAATCACATCATGCTATGTTTTTTTGCACCTAACCTAACTTTTCCCCGCACGGATTTTAACTAATTTGCTGCTTCTACGGATTCTGAGTCGCTTCGAGTGCTGAATCCGTGTATGCTTTGTAGTCTAAGACACCTCAATTACTGTTCCTGAAACCGATTCCATTGCTTCCTACATTGTCAGATAAGTCTATGAATAAGTTTTTGAAAATAATTAAGTTTTTTTACTTCCATTCCAAGAAGATAAATAAAATGTATGCTAGCCAAGCAGTAATCAATACCTTAAAATTGTACGAACGAAATTAGTTGAGGAATGTTTTATTTTCCATTCTTTTAAGGGTATCTGGCCATTGCGAGTTCACATGCACCTATTAACTTATGAACAGCGCACTCTCAAGCTGGCTTGTCTATGCAAAATCAACCTATGGCTACCTGCGGTTTGTCCTTGCGCAGGTGGGCTTCAATTTAGCTCCAAAAGTTTTGGGCACAAATATTGGCTTAGAAGGTTGCAAATTTCTTTTGTCTGGAGGCAGTCAGATGATCTTCGGAAGAGGATATATGCAGTGAGACTCAACAGTTCCTGGTCGTCTATATGCCTTTGTCTAGCCTCCCTCCTCTTTTGTCTTGGGTTTTTAATAGTACATATATACTAAACTGAAAGTTTGTATGCTCAACTGTCTAAGTATAGCCCCTAATGACTCGGTAAATATGCATACAACTCAGAACATTTCAGGTCGAAAAAATAAAACCCATGAGTTCAGAAATTTTGTTAACTATTGTAGAAAGTACCGTAAGTAGCGTAAGTGCACTAGCCTGCAATCCTAGAGGTTATGGTCCTCCCACGTAAACCACAGTCCTCGCACTTTTCCATACTTACCTTTCCATGTTTTTAAAAAACAAAACAAAGAAAAGTCTCATTCCTCAAACCCAGAAACTTATTCTTTCCATCCTTACTCCGGCACAATAGTCAGCGCATTATTTGCATCAGTGGCGCCAGCAAGAAGAAGCGGGCAACCGCGGTAATAGCGCAGACACACCAAACTTAGCGAAGTCCTCAACCATCTGTGCGATCCTTCTGCCAAAAAAATGTGAAGCACAGATGGCGCTCTAAGCAGCAAAAAGGCGTTGTTCCTAAGCAGCAACAGGTGGGGCATTCGCAGTATTTAGGACTGGTAGCGGCAGGCTAATCACCTACCCTGTCAGAAATCAAAATATGTAGATTAACGAAACCAACGCAAGACAACTCCCTATGCTCGCGAGGGGAGCGAACAAGGAACAAAAAAATTGTTTTTCGACATTACCTTGTTTTAGGCTTCCACACTTCGTCCAACGCTATTCTAGTTTTTTGACACCTTCTGAATGATAGGACTTGTACAAGTCTGAAAACTAACCATTCACTCCTGCAATCACCTCCTCGTTTGAATAAAATCTTTATCCCTTCAGCCATTTCTTCCAATTGGGGACCAAATAGTTGTCCGAGGGAGTGAAGTCTGGAGAATAGGGTGGATGTGAATCGGGTTGAAACATTATTTCCAATAATTCTGTGACCACAACTGCTGAGGTATGAGCTATCGATTCAAACGAATGCCAAACACAAAGAAATATACCGATCTGGCTGAATAGAATATGACTGAAACTTGGTGTGTGTTCTTCCAAGAGATGCGGCTAACTAAACATAACTTCGGTACGCGCCAGTAGTGCCATCTCTCTGACCTTGCACGGACTTTTCAAACGACCCTTGCAGTTTACTTTGCCATTCATAAGTTGGTATCCCCACAAAGATCTCATAGAAATTTGCCAACTATTTCAGCTCCATTAACTTTTGGAATTCGGAGTGAAATACGAGGTGTGGTTATTAAATATCGTAACTAACGCTGAGAGCCATTTTATTTTGGTGATGTTTCAGCTTTTCTTATTAGTTTAAGTAGAAGTAAGTAAGTCAGACTTAAGAAGTAAGTCTTCAATATTCATTCAACTCCATTACTCGAGTACTTTTCACCTTCTCTATTACTATTTCTCTCCGTAGGCAATACGGAATTACGTGTTGCTCTGTCTTGGTAAAGAGCCCATGCAGTTTAGCAAGAACTTGAAGGTAGTAAGGTCGTCTTTTGGGACCTTAAGGTAGGCAAGTAGGTTAGATGGCAAGAGTATCCCAGGTTCACTTCTAGTAGCACGTACGGACCGTTTTGATACCATAATGTGGACCAATACCTGCGAAAAAATTTAGGGAAGAGAAAACCATATACAGCCATCCAGTGCTATTGATGTAGGGGAGGAGAGAAAAGAGGTCTAGGCTGGATAATTTCATCAGGCCCTCCCCAAAGGACACGCTAAGGCGTCTCAAGCGCCTAGCCGCCAGAGCCGAACATTTGCAGAGAAAGTGCTCAACAGTCTCTTTCTCTGCAGGATCCCCACAGCTTCTGCCATAGGCGTTGTACGGAATTCCAAGCTCCTCCGTATGAGTACCAATCACTCAGTGACCAGTGAGCACCGCAATGATTTTGGAAATTGCATGGCGGGGAATTCTCATCACCTTAAGCGTTCTGTTTCTATCGCATTGAGGCCATAGTATTTTTGAAATCGCACACGATGAGACAGACCTCCATCTGTCTTGCGCTTTTTTTGAAAGAAATGATGCAGTTTCCCTTTAACAACGGTCAAGGGGAGACCGATGTCTGAGAAAGAGGACAACTGAAATCGGTTCTGTCGACCACTTCCTCATCAGCAATTTCATTTCCCTCTATATTCCTGTGCCCAGGAACCCAGATAAGGGAAATGTTTCCTGCACATTCAAGACGTTTGAGTTCAGGAGCTTACCAGAAGAGAGCTGCAATACGGTGACGATAGGGCCTTGATCACAGCTTGACTATCGGAAAAACTATTAATGTCTCCCTCCCAACAGTTTAAAGGAGACCGAAATATTGGCTGATTTAGAGAAAAGCCCCGCTCCCACTCCAGATTCCATCTTGGATCCGTCAGTGAAAACAGAGGTACATATATCCGTACCGACTCTCTCCTTTTTCCAATTTTACCTGCTCGGAAAGATAGCCCTAGCACAACCCTCAAAACCCAGTTTGCGGATGGAGAGATCAGTACGAAGTACAGAGAAGGAAGGGGAGATCTGCTTCAAGACGCTTCTATGTCCTACAGGAAGTTGTCTCCAGAGGTCAATCTCCTTCAACCTAATATGCGCTCTGAGCAGCAATGGATTCAACTTGCAGGTCCACGGGAAGTAAGTGCAGAATGTCTATGAAGACAGCAGTGGGACATGTTCTACATGCACCATACTGGCCTTCTTAATACGATTTTCTATGTGCAGCTTCCAGTGGAGCTTAGGGTGGGACTTTAAGGTACTCCGTGAAAATACACAATCCTATGAAGGTCCATAATGTCGTATTCTCTATCATTTTGTAAATACTTGAAATCACTCAAAAATATGTGCGCGCGTTGAACACCGACACCCATACACTTCTTTCTATAAATCATATGATTCAGTATCTGTTTTTCGAAATTTCATATGAAATTGCACACCAATTCGTTGCGCTTTTGGTGCACTTAACATTTTTCCGGCGAACGAAGGTTATGGCTATACTGATTTTTTATGAAAGAGAGTCGTACTGCATTCGAAAGAGAAGGATTTGTACTAATCAGCTGATGGCCACTAGCGTTCTGGCGTTTGTTTAATAACCTCACTTTGTATACCCTCAAAAATTTTGTAGTAATCGCAAGAAGACCACAATACCATAGCCAAGCAATTGAACACATTTTTTTTAACACAGTGGAGCTCGCTGTGGAGCTCCATAATGAACTGAAAACATAAACGAACATCCTTCAGAAACCTCATTCATTCCACTCAGTTCATTTAAACCGAATTATATTTAAAATGTAATTATAATATTTAGCAAGAACCATAGACACCAGATTTGTTGTTGTGCTGGCAGAGTAGTGAACATCAAACGACGACAAGCGCCAACAATTATTTTAGCCTTTTAGACACCTGAACGTGTTAATACGCTGGTGATGCTTATTACTTGGCGCACACATACACATACACACCCACTGATTGCAAAAGTGGAACTGTGACACAGCGTAACTCGTGAGACAAGGTAACGGCTGTGGTGTCGTTTTATTATTTTCACTTACTTATGTATGTGCATCCATTGTGTGTTTGTGTGAGTGTATGTGGGTGTATGGTTTTTTACAGTTTTTCCTCTTAATTGCTGCATTTTTCGTCAGCGATTGGGACGTTGTGCGTGTCAAGTGTGAGTCTCCAGTTGTCAATCCTGGCTGCCCATGGTTTATTATGCGAATGTTTGGTATGTATATATGTTGTAGGTATGTATATATGTATGTATGTATGTATGTTTTTTTTTATCGGAAGAGGGGATTTTTCATAGATACCGTCAGTATAGACGACGGCATGCACGATTCAAACTGATCGCTAAAGGTGCACCTCAACTGGACTTGCGAAACAGTACACCTAAGTACTAAACCCTAACTCCGACCGCTATAGCTTTAGTTTGCCCTGCGGTACCGCCGTTTAAACATTGCATCGCAGGGCCAAGGTGGCCAGTATGGCTCTTCATATTTGTTTCTTTCTCTGTCTACCCTTCATTACTTGCTTTTCTTCTTTGTATACTGCGTTCCCATTCCTTTTTCCGCAGTTCCTGTAGCGCCTTTGCGGACCATCCTCTCATCTTGGCCCACACCAACTTCGATTGCAGCATGTGATTTACAATGTTGCCTGGCGTTATTCTTTCCTCTACCATTTCTTCAATTGATATTCTTTCAGATGCGTATCTCGGGCAGGAGAAGAAGACATGTTCCGCGTTCTCACTACCGTTGCCGCAGAACGAGCAGTCTGGTGCGTCCTCGTGGCCGAGTCTTTGAAGATACTCTCTATAGCATCCATGTCCCGTCAAGAACTGTATCAGGTAGTAATCTGTGTCACCATGTTCTCTGTCAACCCAAGCCTGTACGCCTCTGATAAGTTTGTGCGTCCACCTCCCTTCTGTCGCTAGGTCTCAGCGATTTTGCCACTCAATTATGCTCCTCCGTCTTTCTTTCTTACGCTCTTCCGCCGTTAGTCGCCTGTTTAGGCTTTTGGCTTTGTCGTAGACTCTACCCAGTTCAGAAGCCATTATATCTGGTGGCAAGATACCAGATATGACACATACTGCTTCAAATGACACTGACCTGAAAGCACAGGTAACTCTAAGGGCACTTAGCCTAAAAACTATTTCCGCCTTCTTTGCGTATGTTTTTTGTATCAGGGTGCTGCATATATGAGTGTAGACTGAGTAACTTTAGCCAGGATCGCTCTTCTACTCTGAGTGGGACCTCCGATGTTGGCCATAGTTCTTGATAGTGTCGCCGTCACCATGGCTGCCTTTCCGAATGCTTTTTTATTGTGCTCCTTGAAGCTTAGTCGAGCATCGATCATTACACCCAAATATCTTAGTGCCGCTTGTGTTGTAACGTTAAACACATCAATGTTTAGTGTGGTCGTTTCTAACTTTTTTCTACTCGTAATGAGAACTGCTTCTGTTTTTTGTCCTACTAGCTGGAGTTTAACCGCCGGTAGCCATTGTTTGGCCTTTGTTGTTGACTCGCTGCAGATGCTCTGAATCTGAGGGATTGTTTTGGCGACTATGGTCAACGCAATTTCGTCTACGTATCCTATTATTTGCACTTCCCTCGGCATTGGGAGTTGCAGTACCCCATCATATAGTACATTCCATAGGATCGGGCCCAGTACAGATCCCTGCGGTACTTCGCCCTTGTATAGAAGTTCTCTTTATTGTATGTATATATGTATGTATGTCTGTATGTATGTGCATACTTACTATCCCTTTTAGTTATGGTTTTTCATTCAAATTAAATGGCAGCCTCGAAATAATACTTCAACTCTTTCAACTATTTTTTCGATTTGAACAGAAAACGACTAGTTAAGCTGAAAGTAAGTCATGAGTTGCACATTTTTGTAGAACAAAATTATAGTTGTAGTCCAGCACGTCAAAATTGTTTTATTGTGATTCGAGATCTCTAAATTTTGGTCATATAAGTATCTATATCGCATGCAAAATGCGTTGTAAGTTAATTTTCGATGGAAATATTGCAGTCAATGATCTATAGAAAAAACGCACAGGCATCATTACATCTCAACCGCGAGAGAATGTCGATATGCACCATTGGATTGCGTCATCTGACACAGAGCGATATGCACTGGTTACTCGCAGGGCGCCAAGTCTGTATGCGGCTCGTACGTGTTGGATGTACGAGGTAGCTTCGTGTTTATCCAGATTGCGTACAGATTCACTGACTGTTAACAGGAGTTTCCGTATATTTGCGCGAGGGCTGCCAATATTACGCATTAATCTAGTTAACGAGTTATTTATTCTTATTCGGCTTTTTCACTGACTGACTGTAAATGATGCTTTAGAGTAATTTTCGAGTCGATGAGTACTCCCAGATGTTTGCTATACCGTACTCACTAACTCTTCACGCACCCGTCGTGTTGTCAGTAATACGACTTCAGTTTTTTGAGCTGCTAGTTCTAACTTCACATTTCCAAGCCATCTTCTAATTCTTACAATTGCATCGTTGCATAACGCTTGCAACACGTCCAGATGCTTTCCTATTATCACCAACGCAGTGTCGTCCGCGTACCCAATGAGGGTAGCATCTTCAGGAAGCTCAAGCTTGAGGGTACCGTCATACATAGCATTCCATGGTGTATGCACCGCGCCTTGTGGAACACCGCCAGTTACTTTATATGTGACTATTCCGTATCATAAAGCAAGAGCCTGTGCTCGCCTGATGTCTGGACAGCCTGGCGTACCCATAAACCCACGTCTCGTCTGCGTTTTATGAATGCTGGATCGGAAATCATGTCCGGCCTACATGTGGATGATAGTTTCGTGAGTACACAAATGTGAGGGAAGTCACGACTGAACCTATGAAAAGATGAAGTCCATACTTAGAATCGGCAGTTATAACTTAACCAGCGCAATTAGAACATTTGAAGATTTTTCATGAAAAGAATCTAGAAGCCAAAAAAAGTAAACTAAAAAAAGCGCATAGTAATTATCAAACCCCGAGAGAAAAAGACAAAGATAGACGCGAAAGTTCTCATAAAACTCAATATCAAACTAAATTAGAAAAAAAAGAATTCATAGAAAAAAAGGCGTAAATATACATTGAGTAAAGTTTATAGACTCGAAATTCAATTTATAAATTTACAAATATTCTCGGGCTTTGATTCTCTCATAATTGCACTTTTTTTTCCTTGTTCACTACTCTGGAGAGCATAGGGCCTCGACAACACTTTTTCATCGTACACGGTTCTGTGCTGTTATTTTTGCACCGTCCAATGAGATGTTGCCATCTGCTAGTTTGCGCTGCATCGACCTTCTCCAAGTGTTTTTTGGTCGACCGCGACCTCTGCTCCCTTGCGGGTTCCTTTCCAGTGCCATTCTTGTGATGCTATCTGGTGGTTTTCTCAATGTGTGGATGAATACATTGCTACTTTCTAAGTTTGATTAGCCTAAGGATGGCTCGTTCGTTAATCTCCATAGTGCGTCGTTACTGATGGTGTTTGGCCAGAATATTCTGCAGATGATGCGGAGGCGTTTGTGGATGAAGGATTGTAGCCTCTGTATGATGGTGTTAGAGACCAGCCATGTTTCGCTTCTGTACAACAAAATGGACTTGCCGAATATACATATATTGCGTTTGTCGGGGTCGCTTCGGGAAAGGTAAGGAGGTGTTCCTACTACAATATTCAGTTCTTTGTCGCTGTCCCAAGTGCTATCGTCTAGTGATTTTAGGACCTTACTTACGGTCGGTATTGATGTATCACCGACTTTCAGCTTTGACTGCAGTTTTAGTGGAGAAAAGCTGGAGAATCCTCGCAATGAAAAAGCGGGAAAGGCTGGCGAAATAATCGTTCACCTTGAAACACCTGAATTTGTGAATGATCACAGATAACTGACATGAACTAATGAATTTGTGCCCACCTTTTTCTCGTTTTCCTAATACCAACTAATGAACTTTTATAGCGATTAGTTTTACCAAAGTGTCTCAGCTCTGCCACTGACTTACATAGCTGGTAGCCCATCTTGACCTTTAAACTTTATATCTGAGCCACCACACCTCTTATTTTGTTATCAGTGTTAAAGTAAGAATTCTTAGATGGGAACCAAGGGAAAACTGGTGCTGGTGTTTAGGGGCTTTTCTGGCACTGTTGTGCAGTTTCTCATTTTTGCTTAGTACCTATATCAAAAAGCTTAAACAAATCCACGTAAGAGTACAATATGAGCTCGATCTTCTTTAAGGGTATTTTTGTAAAAAATGTGGGCATGAAAATATTTCATGCGCGAAAACCCCATAACGCAAACCCAAAAAAGGCATAAGTATGGCGACTCTTCACCAACACGGGCTTGCCAATTTCGGTGAAGCCGAAAGTTCTGGGCGTCTAATACAGATTGCTATTATTTTTTTGTTGCAACAGCATAAAATATTTGCGATACATTTTTGCGGGTTGGTGGAAAAAGTGAAAGTCCTTGGCCTAATATAAATCCAAGTCGTTCCGGTAACGTAGGTTCGACTGACGCTGTAGTGGTCCAAAGATATTTTAATAAAGCGCTAAAGACTTATCTCACGCATCAGTAATTTGAGTTTTTCAGAAATGTCTGGATGTCGAAAAAAACCTATCCAGAAGCCGGTTACCGCATTTGCTCTCAATTGAAAATAAATGCAATTATTTTGCTGCTTCAAAAGGTGGTTTGATGATTTTGAATCACAGTCTAAACGATCTTAATGATGGACGGCTCGGTGGATTCATTACAGCACAGCGCCAAGTAATAGTCGAGCCAGTGGACTTCTCATGGCGAATTGCAGCCGAAGAAGGTGGATATGTCGACTGATAAAGTCAAAGGAATACGTTTTTCGGGATTCGCACGATTGTAAAAGATTAAACGATTGACGGCGCTTTATGCAGTTGGTTCGATTAGTCGCAGATTTTAACCAAAAAATCACCGACTTTGGGAAGATATTATATAAAGTTCTCTTCAAACCAGAGGTGTCCAACAGGCGTACAAGACCGCAGACGTTATGTTTCCTACACTGACGGGGCTTCTATTACTGTTAAACAAAAAACAAACTGCAGACATTATGATACAATAATATTGCATAAATTTAGCTTCCAATTGCTCAATTGTGCAGCTAATCTCACAATTTTAACAGTTTTCAAATACGAAAAAACTGCGCGACGGTAAGAGTCCAGAGAGGTTCCAATGCAGAAGACATTGAATGGAAGTTATGAAGCTAAATGAAGAATATGTGGGTTCCAAGACACTCCAGTGTTCAGAGAAACTAAATTGCAGATCACTTGGCCTACCGTGGATCAGCGGCTCCCCCACAAGGGCCAGAGCCAATAATCGAAATCAGTTCCGCAGGAGTCATGAATTCGATCAGCGATTATGTATGCAATTTGCATAAAAAGTGATGGTCCAGTCGAGAACGCTACAGAACTGCAAAGTATTTCTACTAAACCTTGAAAGGAAAGACTTTCGGTTGATGGTTGGTATTATTACAGGACACAACCCATGGGGTCAGCATGTGACCACCATTGGAATCATTGAGGACCCAATACGCCTGTCTTGCTTAGAGGAACCGGATAGTGTTAAGCACTTTCTCTGTGAGTGTCCTGCCTTTGCTAGAGCACGGCTACGAGTTTTGGGTTCCGATGTCGTGAGAATGAGTGATATTCGTTCTCTACAACTAGAGGATATTTACAGATTTGCCAAAGAATCTGGAAAATTTTCACATGACTAGCTATCTCTATCACCATTTCGATATCTATCTCTGTCTCGATCTCTATCTTGATATCTATCTCTATCTTTATCTCTACCCCATTATAACCAAATAAAAAATTACATCATTCAACCCTTCTCAACTGGCAACAATCTAACCACTGGCGTACTAGTTGGCGCACCAGTTCATATTTTCCCTACAGGGAACCTGCAATAAATACATTTTGATTGTTTATTTCGAATCTTGAGTCAAATTCAAGTACAGAAATTCAAGAACCCAAATATGTATACATTCGCCGAACTGGCGTAATGGGAACACCAACAACGTGCGCGTCCATCGATAACTGCCTATAGAATTTAATGATCTTTGCGTTAAATCAAATATAAACAAAAGCACACACATACGCATACGCACACACGCAATAAAGTAAATAAATAAATGTTTTAGATTTATATATAATCGAATTTTTGCATAAACACTGCGCTGGCGGCATCAGCGAAAAAACCCGAAAATAGAAAGACATTGAATAAAAATAAATAAATCGAACGCACTCAAGTTGTTGCATAGTACAAGCAGAGTACTGAAAATACGCAAAAACAAATGTACTTATAGCAAAACAAACAAGTGCGACTTAAGCGTATACAAGCAAATTTGTATAGGTAATGGTTTTTAGAATAGGAGTTAGTCAATAACTTATTTGGACGGCACCTATGGTCGTATTTTATACAAATACGTAGGTGATTATTTCCTCGAAGCCATGATCGGTAGAAACTATGAACCGCTAGAATACTGGAAAACCATTTACCCAATTTATTTCGGTGGTCCGGTATAAGTTAGGTTAGGTCAGCTTAACCTTCGGTGGTTGCAACACTCATTCCCAAAGTAGAAGGGGTCCACTTAGACTTCAAGACGCATTGTAATGCCACTAGTTTGCACTCAAGTTCAATACGCATGTAACATTATGGCGAAAATAATTCAAAAGGTGCGGCCAACATCAGATCGTTAACCGGCTCTCAGCGAATTTAAAGGAATCAGCTGATTTACTGACGTAGGATGTGGCAGAGTTCAATAGTGGCTTACACGTTTCACAGATGGTTTTGAGGACATAAATGACAACGAAAATCAGTAATATCCGAAAACTCCAGCGAAATTGTTCGAAAATTTATGAAATGAACAGAAATCATCGTTGAAATTCTTTATCTGGAAAATTCTCCAAAACATCGATTTATCGCTTTTCAACTGATCATTTGGGCTTACGAAAGTTCTGTGCAGGTTTCATTCCGCACAAGTTAACTGAGAACCAAAAATTGTTCAGAATTCAACATTCGAAAGACCTCAATAAAGAGGTGAGAAAAGACGAGAACTTCCTTTACAACATTGTAACTGGTGATGAAATGATGGATGGTGGTGTTTCCAATATGAATCTAAAACTAAGCGTCAAAGTGTCGAATGGAAGACTCCAGACGAGCCAACACCCAAAAAGTCGCGTTTGAAGATGTCAAAAATCAAGTCGATGCTCATTTGTTTTTACGATTCCAAGGGAGTTGTTCACAAGAAATTCATGCCAATGGGTCAAACCGTCAATGCAATTTTCTATATCGGCATTTTTAAGCGTTTGTTGCATCGCATTCGTCGAATTCGCCCTGAATGCTGTGAAGGAGAAAGCTGGCGCTTATTGCATGATAATGCACCATCTCATCGATCCACTCTTGGGACTGATTTTTTGACTATAAATCGCATTTTAACCATCAAGCAATCACCGTATTTGCCCAATAAGGCTCCCTGTGTCTGCGATCTATGCGGAAAATTGTATTTGGCCATGATAGGAAAACGTTTTTCGTCCGTAGAGGCCATCCGAAAGGCTTGTAGCGACATCCTGAAGAATATTCCGGTCAATGACCTGAAACACTCTTTCGAAAAGCTTTTAGATCGCTCAAAACAGTGTATCGGGGCCAGAAAAAATAAACTGGAAGTTATCAGAACAAAACTCCTGTCGTTTCTATTTTAGCTCAGTCTTGTTTATGCCTAACACTTCTTTTACTTCATTATTCCCCTGAAGAACGACTGATTGGACGAGTGTGTGAATACATGCGAAATGAGCGGACAGAATTCTATTGCCGAGTCCCTGATGACATCGCAGCCGAACTTACCGTTCAAGCGAAGCAACGGCTTGAAAAGTGTTATGGGAACTCCGTTCCATCAAAAGTAACAATAAAACGATGGTTTTCTGGCTGCAAACGTGGTCGTAGGGACACCGACGATGTACAACTAACGCCCACTGCGTCCAAATGAGGTGGTAACACCAGAAAACATCGAAAAAATCTACAAAATCATGGTTTTGACTGATCGAAAAGTGAAGTTGCGTGAGTTAGTTGACATCGTAAAGATATTAAAAGTCGGTGTTGGTTTTATATGCACTTCGAATTGCTCCCACATCCACCGTATACGTCAGATATGGCTCCCAGCGGTTACTGGCTGTTCGCAGACCTAGAAAAAGAAAGGAATTTTGGTAAAACTGAGTCCTATTTTGAGGCAAAAGATAAATCGTTCTATAAAAGTGGTATTGAAATGTTAGAGCGGCGCTGGATTGATTGCGTTGTTACTGATGGAGATTCGCAATTTCTTTCTTGGGCCCGGGACTTTTCAGCCCATGTGTTATATCAGTTGTATTCAGTGAATTTGAAAATGACTGAAATGTATCGAAACGCTCCCCACGAAGCGAATAACTATTATTTTCTAACTACTATTTTTCAGTTTCCAAGCGCCATGCCACTGCGAGTTAACTATTCTAACAATTCAATTCGAAGGTATTTTGTTTTATGCTTGACATAATTCGGCATAATTGACGCATGTAAGTAAGTTTAACTACTATTTTATTGCTAATCTGCTTTTGTTCGCCTTTCTTTTCGTTTATTTTAGCTGTCAATGGCCTGAACCCACTTAAATTAATAAAGAAAAAAAAACAATTCTTCTTTAAAATATGTATGTATGTATGTGTATGTATTTTTTAGTTATAGTAAACAACATCAACAAGCAACAAAACACAAAACAAAAGAAATAAACAATAAAGCAATAAAAAGATCGTAAAAATGTTTACTACCGACTAAAGCCACGTGAATTATAAAAAAGTCTAGCAACAAATAAATGCGCTCAGCGATAACTAGAAAAAGAATAAAACTCAAAACAACTCAAACCGCACTATGCGCGCTGCCCTTAAATCCAACATAAAGGGCACATAGAGTAGAGTGGCGGGTCGAAGGGTCGGCGGCGGCAGGGCGGTTGTAATACCGCTTCGCGCATAGCTGTATTTGACATTCTAAGGCGTCTGCTGGTGCGTCAGTGCTCCAAATAAATTCACGCACATACACACACATGCATGCATACATACCTATACATGTACATACATATATGTATATGCACATAACTAAATGCGTGTCGTACCGCCTAGGGACGCTTGTTTACGACACCACAGCCCTGTTGCTGTTACAAAGCGGTACGGTAGCGCGTCTATGCGTTGTGTTGCGCAGCATTTACATGAATACATACATACATATACATATGTATGTATCTACAGATGTATATTTGGATGTAGCTACACTTACCCTTAGCGCTGCGTTGTGTTCGCTATGCGCTCCCCTCTACTCTACGTTGACCCTCACACGCCGACCAGCCGAATTCTGCTCCCATTTAAAGTTTGTCAATAGCATTGTTTTGGCATCATTAAATTACCTTCATAGGCATGTAAGTATGCACATATTTATGTAGCTAACATATGTATGTATGTGTGTATGTGTGTACGTACATAGGCATGTAATTGTGGTTGCTCTTGTGCTCGTGCCTTGCGCTCATTTTTACTAACGAATTCACATGCATACATACAAACATATTTACATAAATAAGTGACATTATTACTATTATTATTATTATTTTTACTACTTTGTTGCTGTTGTCTCTTATTTTTATTATCTCCGTAGGTTTACGAGCGATGGTGCGCTTCATCGCATACATTTCTGAACATTACCCTATCCCATACTTTTAATTTGGCCTTTCAGAAAGAGTTGCTTCGAAAGGGAGCTTTTATAGAATATTTCAATGTTGAACAATGTATGAAAGGGTCTTTCGAAAGACGCGCCTAGATGTTGGTTTAAACTGAGGCATACATATAAGAGTTTCACAATTTTTATTGAAAATAGGGCTTTTGGCTATTATACAAGGTGAAGTCCAAAATAAACGACAGAAGCTTCGTTCTGATAACTTTGAGTTTATTTATTTTGACCGATCTAAAAGCTTTACAAAAGAGTGTTTCAGGTCATTGACGGGAATCCGGAATGTGCTTCAGGATGTTGGTACACGCCTTTTGGATGACCTCTACGGACGCAAACCGTTTTCCTCTCATGGCCAAATACAATTTTCCGCATAGGTAGCAGACACAGGGAGCCTTATTAGACGAATACGGTGAGTGATTGATGGTTAAAATGCGATTTCTAGTCAAAAAATCAGTCACAATAGTGGATCGATGAGATGGTTCATTATCATGCAATAAGCGCCAGCTTTCTCCTTCGCGGTATTCAGGGCGAATTCGACGAATGCGACAAAACGCCAAGATAGAAAATTGCATTGACGGTTGGGCCCATTGGCACGAACTCCTTGTGTACAATTTCCTTCGAATCGTAAAAACAAATCAGCAACGACTTGATTTTTGACTTCTCCAAACGCGATTTTTTGGGTGGTGGCTCGTCTGGGGCCTAGGATTCGGCACTTTGAGGCTTAGTTTCAGGTTCATGTTGGAAACATCACCATCCCTCATTTCATCACCAGTTACAATGTTGTACAGGAAGTTCTCGTCTTTTCTCGCCTATTTATTGAGGTCTTTCGTTTGTTCAATTCTGAGCAATTTTTGGTTCTCAAAGCCCAAATGATCAGTTCAAATGCCATAAATCGATGTTTTGGAGATATTCAACTCCGATTTCATGAATTTCAACGATGATTTCTGTTAATTTTTGATAAATATACGTACAATTTCGATGGAGTTTTCGGAGATTACTGATTTTGGGCGGTCTGTATGTTCATTGTCATTTACAGGGTTTGATTGAAAAGTAATGAGCCTTCCCGCGCGGAGTGTCTGCCAAGCTATCAACCGAATCGGCTGGTGGGGGAAAATGATCGTTGGACCTTCTCCTTCCACTAGAAACCGGTCCCAGTTCGCTGGCAACAGCGGTGCAGTCAACATCCCTCCGCGCGTGAAAGTGTTTTAAAAGTGTGTTAGGATTTTGCCGTGGCGAAAATGCAGCGATCGTTGGAGCAACGTTACTCGATCAAATTTTGCGTCAAGCTAAACAAAACGAGTACCAAAACCATTGGGCTACTCAAGGAGGCTTACGGGGACCAATCTATGTCCAGTGCGCAGGTAAAGCGGTGGCACAAGTCGTTCAAGGAAGGCCGGGAGGACGTCGAAGGCGAACAGCGATCTGGAAGGCCTTCGACGACGCAAACAGACGAAGATGTGAACCGGGTTCGTGAATTTTTGAACACTGACCGTCGTTATTACAATGTGCGCCCGAAAAGAAAGCTGAAGGGGAGGCGTTTCGACTCCATCGAGGCGATCCAAAAAATTGTGACGGCCGAATTGAACGCGATTCCGGCGGATGAGTTTAAAAAATGTTTCATGCAGTGGAAGGACCGCCACCAGCAGTGTATTGACGCTCAAGGGTCCTATTTTGAAGATTAATAGTTGTATAAGCCAAAAGGTTTAATAAAACTGCTTAAAAAATATAAGGCTCATTACTTTTCAATCAAACCCTGCATGTCCTCACAACCATCTCTGAAGCACGTAAACCTCTCACGAACTCTGACACGAGATAGACAGTCAACGCCATCACACTTTTTTCTTCAATTCAAATGTATCGGTAAACGTTTTACGGATTTTGAAACAAAATTTGATATTAGCTCTTTGTTGGAAACTTATTTTTGTACCGATGACTTAAACATACTGACACTTTAGATGCAATAACTTCGCTTGCACTGCACCGAATGTCATCAAACTTTCACTGGAAGTCAGCTAGGGATGTATCTTCCAACGCGTTAACTGATTAAAAAGATGGCGCCATCAAAAACATTTTTATGACGTCAGTCTTCCTTATTATGGACTTCACCTTGTAGAAGTTTATTAGCCAGGATGTCTTAGAGATTCACTTAAAAGGTCTTTGTCTCTCTATTTTAGTCAAAAAAGGGAACAAGTTTTGACTAGTTTTTATTTATTTTTTAATTTCAATTATTTTTTGTAAAACTTTAGTTTATACCCCAACAAAAACCATATAACGTAGGGTTTCAAACTTTGCCAAAAAATTATAAAAATTCAGCGAATTTTCATCAAAATTTCAAATTTTCTAATCAGTTTTGTAGTCCATTTGAATTTTGTTATAGCAATAAATAGACATTTAAATATCTTCTCGGATAGCCAGGTGGCCATCAAATACAAGGAGGCAGTTATGCTAAGTTCAGAGATTGCTCAGGAATGCCTAGCAGCTCTAAATGATATTTAGCACTGTCTTCAAGGTCGGTCTTACATGGGTTATGGGACATAGCGATATTGAATGAAATTGCAATAGGTCATGGAGAGAAGAAAACACTTGTGTTACGACTAGGCTAATTTAGCCGCAAATGGCTAAGAGAAGATCAGCAGATTTGATCAACTTCACAAGAGAGAAGATCTCGACGGTCGTGGCTTGTGTTACCGGTCATTATCGGCTGTTAGGCAGGCACTCTTCTAGGCTAGAAGTATTTTCTCATGAATACTACAGAAGTTGTAGAGACGAAGAAGAGGAAGAAACAGTGGAACGATTCCTCTGTAATTATCTCCAGGCTATGACAGAATTAATGGACAAATTATAAATAATCTACCCGAAAATGGAATTAAGTCTCCAAGGAATATATTTAATTCGCCAATAAGACTCAAACATTACCCTTTGAATTGGAAAGTTTCTGAAATAATTGCTCTGCCGAAACCAAATAAAGATGCCAAGAAGCCTTCATCATACAGGCCGATTTATGACCGCCTTGATCCCCTATTACAATCTAATGACATCATTCCCTCTCATAAATTTGGCTTTCGGCGAAAACATTCAACGATACAACAGGTACACAGAGTAACAAAGAAAATGCAAAAGAAAATTGACAAGAAAAATTATAGTGTATGCCATCCTGGACTATTGCACAAATTAAAAAAAAATACTTCCAACTGACTATTATCTACTCTCGCGGAGTTACCTTAATGAAAGATATTTTTACGTTAAATATCAGGACGAATGCTCTGACGTCCTACGTATGGAAGCAAGTGTTCTACAAGGAAGCGTTTTGGGGACACTCTTATACATTATCTGTACACATGATATACCCTGCTCAAGTGACGATAGCATGATTGCAATCTTTGCTGATGACACCGTTTTAATGGCCTCTAACAAAAACATAAATGTTGACACAAATAAACTACATCAGCTACTCAACTCAACGTTGACCTGGTTCAATACATGGGGAATCGAAATTAACACAGATAAAACTATCCAAGTAATATACAGGGTTGCCCATATTCGACGGACCCATCTGGCAAACCTGTATCTTTTGACAGAGACGTCAGATCGCTTGATGACATACCGCGTTAGAAGCGTCAGTCCAAGCAGATTTTTACCATGAAAGAGTACACGCCACGCGAGCGCTCCCAAATTTACATTCAACAAAAGAAGTCAATTGTGAAAAGAAGAAGAAAAATTGTGATGCCAATTATTCGTCGGAGGCGTATGAGGCAGTTCTGGTTTCAACAAGACGGCGCTCCACCACACACAGCTTGCACCACAATCGATTTTTTGAGGAAATTGTTTCCTCGTCGTTTGATGTCGGAAAAATAGCGATTTTGACTGGCCACCGTGTTCTCCCGATTTAACGCCACCTGACTTCTTCTTGTGGGGATATTTAAAATCAAAGGTTTATATTAATAAGCCAAAGACCATAGAAGAGCTCAAGAACAACATCCGTGAGGAAATAGCCGCTATTCCAGCCGAAATGTTAGCTAAAACTATGGAAAATGCTGCAAAACGGGTACAATACGCCGTACAGGCTCAAGGCGGCTATTTGAGAGATATCATATTCAAAATGTGATGTCAACAAATCTACTTGAACCAAATAAAATGATTATTATCGTCAACAAAAAAAAATTGTGTTTTTCTTTGATTTAAAAAAAACACATGGGTCCGTCGAATATGGGCAACCCGGTATCATACACAAACAGAAAGTGTGATCCACAAATATTGACTATAAATAATAAAGTCATTAAATATACAATATACAAAAGCCAAATATTTAGGAATAATAATCGATGCAAAACTGACGTAGATATGCTCCATATATGTACTTCAAAAGAGAAACGAAGTTAAAAACAGATTCAAACAACTCTACTGGCTACTACGAAACGGCTAGCGACTTTCACTTGGTAATAAATTGTTAATCTACAAAACTCTTAGAACTCCGATCTGGAAATATGGCATCGAACTATGGGGAGCAGCAAGCTTACCTTAAACCTTAAATATATGCAACGACTACAATCAAAAATCCTAAGGACTATCACAAATGCGGGCTGGTACATAACCAATGACGATATACACAGGGACCTCACAATTAAATTTATGGAAGACGTCATTCGAGAATGCAATACAAGTCATATTCACAGACTATTAACACACACAAACGAAGATATGCTGAAAACTCCACATTCAGAACTGCAAAAACGAAGACTAAAACGAATAACTTCCACAGCCCTAGCCGATACTTCATCACTAAAATAAATATCAACTTGTTCTGCGTTTTATGTCATACAATTCTTATGTGTATTTATCCGTCCTATGTCGTATAATTCTTATATGCATTATCCCCCTTATGCTGTTAAAAGAAATACTATACAGTGTTGGGCTGAAACCTATCCTACGCTTCATAAGATCACCTAAATAATTCCAATGATAAATAAACACTAAGGCTTCCGTGTTACACAGTGGTACCGCAGAGGACCTACATGAGGACCTATCTGAGTTGGCTCTTCTAAGCCGTTTGCCAGAAAAAGCTAATCTAACCTAAGTGGCAAATTTAACCCTTCACGGCCGAAAGGCCTCGCTACGGGGACATAGTACTTTTGCGATAGAAAACGAAAAGCCCCAATATGGCGACATGAAAAGAATTCAGTTTTCATTTCATTTATTTATCATCGCTGTAGTTTTCTTTAACAAATATTGCAACTTTGTATGATACATCCCTGGTTGGCTACTAAGTTCCCGCTGTTTGTCACTAGATGCCGCCAGCAGTGTGTACTAGTCGATTCTAACATAACCTAAACGTCAGAAACCAAGCTTAGACATATGGAAAACAAATTGCTTCGACACATTAGTGATTTTATTTTGGTATCATATCTATACATTTGGTTTTGTGAAAATGTCTGATTTGTGCCGAATAATCGTAATTTGCGGAAAGTGTTGATTTTCCTCTTTCATTCGAAAAAAACGGCGGCTGGACGGTTGAGGTGCATCGAGAGCTACAAAAAGTTTATGGAGATGCTGATTTAAGTGAAACAACGTGCCGAGATTGGTTCCGTCGCTTCGGAGACGGTGACTTTAATGTTGACGACCATTGGACCTTCCGCGTGAAGGAAGGCCAAAAACCTTCGAAGACGCTGAATTGGGGGCATTGCTCAATGAGGATCCGTGTCAAACGCAAGAAGAGCTTGCGTCAGTATTAGGAGTTACCCACCAATCCATTTTCAAGCCATTGCATGCTTTGGGAATGATTAAGAAACAGGTGACTTGGGACTGGGGTTCCTTATGAGTTAAAACCAATTGTTCCAGCGGCAAAAAAGGAAGGGAGGAAGGGTTTTCTTCATCGCATCGTGACGGGTGATGAAAAATGGATTCATTACAGCAATCCAAAGAAAAAAAGTGATGGGGATTGCCCGGTCATGCTTCTTCGTCGTCGCATCGGCCGAATATTCCCGCTGCGAAGGTTATGCTTTAATTTTGGTGGGACCAAGTTGGTTTTATTTATTATGAACTGTTAAAACCAAGCGGAACCATCACTGGGGATCGGTATCGACTTCAATTGATGCGATTGAGCCGAGCACTGCGCGAGAAGCGGCCGCAATACGCGGAGACGCATGAAAGTGAAGTGATTCTACAGCATGACAACGCTCGGCTTCACGTTGCCAAACCCGAAATGAGAAATCCTACCCCACCCGCCATATTCTCCAGATATTGCGCCGTCCGTTTATTATCTGTTCCGATGGATGGCACATGGTCTAGCTGACCTGACCAGCAGTTCCATTCATATGAAGGCAACAAAAAATGGCTTGATCCATGGATAGCCTCAAAAGATGAACAGTTTTACCGCGACGGTATACGACATCTACCAGAAAGATGGGAAAAAGTAGTAGCCAGCGATGGGCAAAACTTTCAATGATTCACTTGTAACCATTTTTTTTTTCAAAATAAAGTTGTATTTTCACCAAAAAAAAAAGCAGCGAGAACTTAGTTGCACACCTAATAAATCAAGTAAATGTATTGAATTAATATCTAAATAAATCATTTTAAATGTTTGGTTTAAGTTTTCATCCTTATAAACGTTTTAGAATCTCACCTCATTTGCCGTCGTCTTTGGGCGAGTATTACAAAAAAAGTTCTAGGCCATTAAGAGTTAAAATAGCTCAAAGAGTAAGTTGATTTTTTATAGTTTTTTCTGCTGCCGGTGTTGGGTGTTTTTTTCCATTTAACGAATGTTCGAATTTTTTTTTTACATTTCCTTTTAAGAGCGGCATAGACACGCCGACAAGTGTGCTTAGATATGTGTGGACGCTCGGAAATCGAGCAAAGTTATGTGAGAACCCATTTTGTCATTACTTGGTATTTAATGAAATCAGCCAGCTATCATTTCTATCTTCTCTATTAAAAAAACGAAAACACTGTAAAAGCAATAAAATTTTCATATGCGTAAAAATATAAAATATAAAATTAGACGCCGCTCGAAAGTACGCTAACTATTTTCTTTTTCCATTGGATTTCATTTCAGCGCATACTTAAAAAATCGTAAAATTAGGAATTATAGAAAAAGAATGGAAAATTTTCAAATTAAATGCATTCACATAAACACAAGCATTCAAAAATTTCGAAAGAACGAACAATTTTACGACAATTTTATGAACTATGAAAACGTGGAGATATGAAATGGTGAGGTATGCGTGTATGTGTGTGTGTGTATACATCCTCGAAAGGCTCGACTGAGTGCGTGAGAAGTGAATGTACGTACATATGTATGTGCGTATGTAAATGTGTCACCGCCATCGCTACTCATTTGCGTATTTTACATAAATGTTTTTTTTTTTCCCTTACTTTTTGCCTCGGTTTTATGCGTAATTGGCAGTGAGCAGTTGATAATGCGCAAGAGATTTATAGTCTGCCGTTGTGCGACTTCGTGGAGTGATAATTTTGTTGAGAATTGTCGCTCAAGCGCATAACTTCAAACGAAAATTGCCTCCATTATCGTTTCGGAATGAAATTCATTGAAAAAAGCATTGACTACAAACGAAAAGATCTACGAAACTCTGCGTATACGCGCAAAACTAATATTTACTTTAGCATATCGGCCATTTAGTTGTTTCTCCAGCCTTTGAGAGCAATTTATAATTCTCAAGCTGAGTTCGGCTATCGCTGGTCAAATCATTTGCTACATAAACAAAAACTTCTGCAACTAGAAATGGAAACAAAAACAGAATTACCAAATGCAATTTACTGTGGCTACAAGAAAACAAAAATTACACTACCTGAAACTGTAATTTAGAGTATTTTTAGTAGGAACAAACATAGATACATGCGGCAAGGATAACAATAACAACACAAAATCACAAATCCGCAGCCGTGCTAAGTATTGAGAAAACAAGAAATTAATCCCTGAAGGCGTCCCCCGCCTTGACTTGGGTCCGTTTGCTGGCGATCAGCAGTTGTAGCGTTTGACGAAGCATGAAACAGCAATAAAAATGAAAAAAAAAACGTGCTTAGTCCCGATTGACACACAGAGACATGTGGAATGGAGACACTGGAAATTCGCTTTCATTCGCGGTCGCACGAGCAAAATTATTTTCGGCAACATTCGTCGACAATACAAATAAAAGCACAAAGCGGGTCGCCAGTACGGGGAGACAAAATGCACTCTCTCTGCTCCGTTCGTCTTTCTCCCACGATCAAAACGTTTCCCTTCCAAATGTTTCCCAGTGTAAATGGGGACTTAGGAGCATAGAAATATGGAAGCATAGACGCATAGGAACATAGAAGCATAGACGCATAGAAGCATAGGAGCACTTACATGCCTACTTTGTCAGTTGGCACACATTCATACATACATATATACAGCTACGGTGAAAATATTAGCACCATAGGGTGTTGCGAAATTCAAACTTTAAAAAGTTTGAAAATAACTCAATTTTTTGAACATAAAATAATTTTACTTAATTAACTAATCAATCAAAATATTTTTCATAAGAAGAGACCCCATATTTCGTGCATATTTCAAAATATATTCACTTAATTAGGTTATTTCAGTCAAAATAAGGCGGTAACAAAAAATTTACTTAAAAATGTAAAACAAAAGTACTTTTAATCCATAACTGTGTGCTATTTAACTAGTGTGTTAATACTTTGTTGAGTATCCTTTATTGGCAATTACGGCCACTCAGCGCCTTGGTATAGAATCCACTAAATGCTGGCATCTAGTAATCGGAATTGTCTCCCAACTTTCCTTTACAACCATTCAAAGGGCCACATTACTAGTTGGATTGCTAGTGTGAACTGCCTTTTTAACATCAGTCCACAAATTCTCAATTTTGTTGAGATCTGTAGACTGTGGGGGCCATTCCATGACGTTGAAGGTGTTGTCCCCAAACCATTTTTTAGCCTTTTTGCTCGTGTGTTTGGGATCATTGTCCTGCTGGAAGACCCATTTGAATGGCATTTCATCGTGTTTAATGGTTTTTTTCATGTACATCGGTCTATATTCTTCATTTGGTGGTCTCCTAACCTAACTACGAGAACCAGTTCCTCCTTACAACACGATTTTGCTCTCATCTGTCCACAATATGTTTCTCAGAGAGACTGTCAGTAAGACAAGAGAAAAGTAACTGCAAACCAAATTCCTTTTAGTCAAGTTTTATTATTATTTTCACCGGCACTGTATGTGTTTTTTTTTTGTATGTATGCGTGTGCTTGTGTGTGTGCATACACCCCAATATCTATGTGTGTTTTGTCTGAAAACAGTGACGACACAGCTGTAATGTATTTCCTGGAACACACCAGGTGGCAGTAAAGATGTTGAATAAGTCAACGGTTAGATGGTTCTTCTGCATGGTTGACAGGCTGCACCAAACCAAATGAAAAATGTTTCAACCCGATTTTCGGTCATTAGCTCAATTGATCCTGCCGGTTCGCTTGAATTTCACAAAACTAACCAAAAAAAAAAACAAACACTTACGAATTCATAGACGAAGGTATATACATGTGTATGTATGTATGTATGTGCGCACTAGCATTATAATCTTTGTTTGTCATTCCATGTTTTCCATGCCAGCGCATCGTTGCTCTTGAATCCGTCTTATAATGACCTCTTCTGGCTAACCAATTTATTTTCGAGAAGAAAGTCTGTAGTCATTTTTCATTGTCCTATGCAAACACAGGCACATCAGTGCACTTACGGCTTTCGCATGCATACATGCATACATACATACATATATGCATTGTCAATATGTATGAGAAATTTTCGTGGTTGTTTTATTTCTTCAGACCCTTAAGCCGATTTCTAATAGAGAAGCCAGACTCATCTTTCATTTTATACCCAATGCATGAGGGCGTACAAGCAACGATTTAAATGCGAATGAAATGGCCGGAGAAGAGGGACAGCAATAAATGTCGTCGTATGTTAATCGATCAAAATAATAAGGTGGTTAATAAAAATAAAAATAACTAACACAATTTCCCACCAACTATCAAAAAGTCAGTAAAATTTATGTCACTATTCGTATATCGAACTACACTTTTATGTTAATTAATTTATCAATTTTTTGAATTTCTTTTGAGAGAGCTATACCTTATATATATCTTAGATACACTTAAGGCTATTTTTCCTGAGTTTTTCCTTGTGGTTGCTAATTTCTAGTGAGAAATAATACTGCCTACTTTTTGGTGCTTGTTTGTTGGCGCAAACTTGAAGGAAATATATTTTTGGTGCCAACTTTTTGGCGTTATATTTCCTTGGTGCCTACTGTTTATTTTGTCTATTTATATTCTCTGCAAATTTTGTGAATTTATTTAGATATATATTCTTTCTCTCTCTCTCTCTCTCTCATTCTCTCTCAGGACTCTCCCTCTTTCTTTGTCTGCCTGGAAAGTTTCATTACGCTACACACACTTTTTTTTAATAGTTCGTAAATATTTCAAAATTTTTTTAAGTCTGTGCCTAACAGATGTATCCTTGGCGCATCCATTACTTTGCGGCTAAAGCGTATGAATTTTCTGCAATGCGAATTTGGCATATTTTTAGGCGTTCCGCAAATGCCTTATTTTTTAAGTTAAATTTGTTGATTTATTAGTTAACGGGTGTTAAATCGCTAAGCAATTCTTGGGGTGACTTTTTTCCCAATATAAATCTATTAACTTTGCGACAGTATTGGCACATCACGACAAAATAAACCGAATTTCGCGGTTGAGTGAAAATACTTTTTTTTATTTTTTCCCTTCCTTTTTTCTTTCTTTTTTCTCCTTATTTTATTTTTTCCTCATTTTATTTTATTTTATTTTATTTCATTCTTTTCTTCCCTTTTTCCCTTGAAAATACAGTTGCGTTGCCATGAAGCTCGCATAATCAATAAAATAAAATATTTGCAGACCATAAGACCATAAGAGATACCCAGAGCTAGAAGAAAAAAGGTTTTTCGGTATAATCGGGCTTCAAAAAATTTTTTATTTCTTGTTATGCTTTTCGCTTTTGCAATATTCTCTAACCTCCCTGGCAAGGAACTATGCACCTTCCCATTTTTTTTTTTTTCATTTAACTCAGGTTGATTTTAGTGAGCAACAGGTTTACTAAATACTTTTTGAGCGTTTATAACTCCAATACACGAAGCTTTATTTTCTCAATCGACTGCTGATTGGGGTTTGGATAGGCTTGAGGTTTGGATTTGTCGTTTTTATTACGGAGACTTCCAAGGTGGATCTATTAAAGCCGATATCAGTAGACCAGCTGTCTTGTTTTTTTCGCTTTGTAAATTCGGATGCCAGCATAAAATGAAATGAAGAATTGCCGTTCCATATGCACTATCGTTGTATGCTTCTAGCTTCAAATGCTTGGCGGCTGTTCAACACAGTTCGTCATTTTCTTTCCTATTTTCTATTTTCTTCTGTCGTGCTCTTCCAATGTACCTATACAAAACGTTGTTGTTGGTCTAGTGCCATCACCTTTAATGAATGCGCCTTGAAGACTTGGCAGTTAAGCAGTGATTTTTTTTCATTCTGCCTCATTTTTCAAAAAAGCTTTCAAAAATGAAAATAAAAAACTTCAAATGTGAACACTTCAAACTG
The DNA here is from genome assembly GCA_037575425.1 of Anastrepha fraterculus. Classification (NCBI taxonomy): domain Eukaryota; kingdom Metazoa; phylum Arthropoda; class Insecta; order Diptera; family Tephritidae; genus Anastrepha; species Anastrepha fraterculus. The sequence continues at coordinate 170,077 of JAYXIM010017812.1, read as the reverse complement.
ACTCTGTGTTATCGCATTATGGTTAAAATTTATTTCTAGCCAAAATGAGAGAGAACAGAGCTATCCACACGAAAAGGAAGAATGTACCCCGGAATATAAAGAAATTTTACTTATATTTTTTTTAGCACATCCTCACCCTGTACCACCAATATTCAACAGCAGCATGCATGTTTGTATGTTTTCGTTTTTTTGATCGGTACTACATCAACCAAAATCGCAAACTCTAGTAATACTCTTTTTTCGTAATTAAATGCATTTTACTATGGCAAAGTTAAATGGTGTTTATTATAAAACATATTCTCAATCGTTAAATCGTTTTTTAAATCCTCTCTCACAACGTGCCATTGAATTAAAAATTTCTTAGAATTAACTCTCTCAAACTGTTATTTATTAAAAAATTTCTTAGAATTACCTCTCTCAAACTATTATTTATTATTCTCAGTGATCCCATCAAAGTGCTGCGACAGGCCTTCAACTCAATAATGTGTATGTAGTGTTTTTGTATGCTGCTGCGTTAACAGGCCGGTGTAGAACAAAGGTGCTCTTACTCCCGCGCTACAATTACTCGCCATACTATACCATACATTTGGAGAGTGTTGCTCTGCAAGAAGAATAGAAGCACTGCTTAACCGTTCACGACAGCGGTGTTTTAACATTCGCCTCAAAAATAAAATTTTCCACAATTATAGTAAGGTCAATTTGCTCTCATTACTTATGTATATTTGCCATTAGCAGGAGCCCTCTCTCTAACCACTTCTCCTTAGAGCGCCGTTAAATTGTACGGCTACTGCTGTTTCCTTATATTTACTAACTCTCTCTAAGGCAGCTTTGTCTCACCTAGCCTATTAAATATTCTTGATCTTCCTGTGCATTCCACTGATTACAGTTTTCTGATAAAGAGTTAAAAATGTGAGAACTTAAAACTAGCAAACAAGCTATTCCATGAAAAGCGGGTACAATGGGCGATATCAACATTCAGCCCATACAAATCTCCAAGTCCTGATGGGATATTCCCCTGTCTTTTACAGCAGGGTGCACACCATATTATCCCTAATTGGACCAGACTATACAAAGCAAGCTTACTGCTAGGATATTTACCGGGCTGATAGGATATTTAAATGGGCTGAGACTAAGGTTGTATTTATTCCAAAGGTAGGGAAAAAACCTGAACAATTGCCTAAATCATACAGACCAATCAGTCTTAGCTCATTTTTCTTTAAAACAATGGAAAAGATAGTTGATCAGTATATTAGGGAAAACAATTTAGCTAATTTCCCACTGCATCGACTTAAATTTGCCTATCAACAGGGAAAATCCACTGAGACTGCAATACACAGCCTGGTAAGAGTTATTGAAAAGGCTATTGAGTCTAAACAGATAGTTCTATGTGCATTTATTGGCATGTCAGGGACTTTTGATAACACTTCCTATGAGGCAATCTATAATACCCTATATCTAATGGAGGTACCTGAACCCATCACTAGATGGATAATATTCATGTTGAAATCTAGGACGATCAGCACCGAACTAGAAGGAACAATCAAATCTATCAAAACCGCAAGAGGTTGCCCCCAAGGAGGCGTACGCTCTCCTCTTTTGTGGACTCTAGTCAAAGATGAAGTTCTCCACAAACTGAACAACCTAGGTTTTCACACTCAGGGTTACGCTGATGACCTCGTAGTTTATGTATTAGGCTGGCATGAGGAAACCATTTCGGATCGCATGCAGCAAGCCCTTACAATAATAAATGGTGAACGGAAAGGGGGCTTTCCAACAGCTCTTGTACCGTTTACTAGAAAAAGGAACATAAATCTCAAATGTCCGACCCTTAATGGAACAACACTTCAACTCTCGACAGAAGCGAACTATCTTGGCGTCAGTCTTGACAAAACCCTTACGTGGAGTTCCCATATTGAGAGAGTTACTTCAAAAGCCACAAGGGGATGCTTTGCCTGCACAAGGCTTTTTGGTAAGACATGGGGACGAAACCCTAGAATGACCTTCTCGACATTCACCACCATTGTGAAACCCATAGTCACTTAAGCATCCTTAGCGTGGTGGCCCAAGGTCAAGTAAAGAAAAGCAGTAAACGAATTAAACAAACTGCATCACCTGATATGCGTTGGTATTACGGGGGCTATGAAAACATGTCCCACGGATGCATTGGGTGTGCTCCTGAACATACCACCGCTTCCAATCTTGATTGAAAGGGAAGCTCGCTCGAGTGCCTTAAGACTAAAAGGTATATCTGAACTTAAAAGTGGAGATATGAAAGGATATTTAAAGATCTTAGAAGACTTCCTACATAGTCCCATTCTTCATAGGGATGATATACTATCACCCAAACCAATACTCTTCAGGAACTTCCATGTTATAATTAATGAACGCACAGACTGGAGAACTAATTCTATCACTTTCAAACCTGGCTCTCAGCTATGGTTTACTGATGGGTCCAAACTGGAAAATGGTAGAACAGGGGCAGGAATCAATGAGCCTAAATTCAAAAAATCGATTCCGATGGGACTCTACCCAACAATATTCCAGGCAGAAATACATGCCATTGAAATATGTGTGAGAGAATGCCTTAGCAGGAAAATGAGAGGTACTCACATCTACATACTTTCAGATAGCCAAGCGGCTCTAAAAACCCTTCTATTAACAATTATCACCTCTAAATTGGTAAATGATTGCCTAAACCTTCTCAACACGATAGGAAACCTCAACATAGTAACACTAGGCTGGATTCCGGGACATGAAGGGCATGAGGAAAATGAAATGGCTGATGACCTTGCAAAACAAGGAGCACATATGCAACTTACTGGTCCTGAGCCTTTCTGCGGACTCACAAAAGGCCACATTAATGAATTCCTTAGGAAATGGGAAGAAAGAAAATTTGCTGCACACTGGCTAAACTGTGCCCGTCAGAGTCAAGCCAAACTATTCCTAAGTCTCAACAAAGAAATATCTGACAAGCTACTCTCACTAAGCAGAGGAGATCTGCGTCTTTTAACAGGATATCTTACAGGTCACTGCAGCCTGAGGTATCATCTAAATAATATTAGTCTATCTGAGACCAATGTCTGCCGCTTTTGCGAGATGGACATAGAAAGCTCAGAACATGTGCTTTGTGAATGTCCTGCGTTGGGCGGACAGAGACTTCATCACCTTGGTGGTATCGTAGTATCTCCATGCAATCTTTGGAACAACAAACCCAAAATTGTGCTAAAATTTTTAAAAAGCCTAAAACTATAGGGTTACAAAAATAGGTCTTTCATAGTAGATCAGCTCTGGTCGCAGTGCGTAATGGCCTTCTAATAATAATAATAATAATAATAATAATATGCCTATCATCTAGTTCTAAACGACTCGCAGTTCCTCTGTTTCCGATACACGAACTACATAAGACTTTTTTCTTACATTTCCCGTCGATCAATCTGTGTTACGCAAACATTTTCGCGCACCTGGTACTTGCAATTTCATTTCGCTTGTAAAACTAAGTATAGACCCATTCGTGCGACTAGTAAGTGTACACCCTTAACTTGAAGAAATTACTTTGTAATTGCTTACAAGCTTGACTTGCGTAGAAAAAATCGCGAGCTGTGCTAGTAATGCCGCAGAGTGCACATACACATATACATACATACATACATATGTATGTCTACATACATGTATGCAATTTTCCATGCTGAACCTTTTAAACTTACACGTACATTTTTCGGCTACCGCTTAGCAATTCAGCAGTCGGCATTCTTAGACATACCCTCACCCCCCATCAACGCTCTCAATCTTAATATTTTGTGCGCTCCGTTTGCATCCCTTTTAACATGTTTTTTTTTTTTTTATTTTTTATATTTTTCATTATATCTGTCTGCGCACTTATTTTGGCTCCCCTTATAGTTGCCCGCTCGTCTGATTGTCTGATTACTTATGTACGTACTTATGTGGCAATACGCCGGGACGTGCCGTCTAGTTGTGCATTTGTTAAGACACAAAATGCCTGCCTTACTTTGTTTTCGGTTGTATTATTTTCACTGCCCCTCGACACACCTTTTTCGCTCTTCGCTTATGGCATAGCCGCTTATTACATTCTAATTTGTTTGGTTTGTTGTTTATTCCTGCGTCGCATTGCTCATTATTGTTTCGATTTCTTCTTTAGTTTTTCTTTTTTTGTTCTTTTTGCTCTTCAACTTTTCTGAATTCCGCTCGAGTGGTCCAATATAAAAAGTAAACACATTTCGCACTACAAGCGATTTTCTTGTACGCCAGCAAAATCTTCTCCACACTTCCTTCCGCAATAATTTTTAGTCCTTATGTCGTTTCACTTGCCGCTGCTTTATGTCCTCGACTTGTTCATTTCTTCGTTCTGATTTCTTGCTGCTCCTTGGCAGATGCCGGCAATTATATTATTTTCCTTCATGCCGAATTTGTATGCAACTTTTTTTTATTTGTTATTGTTACCATTTTTCGACTTAAGGGTGATTTATTTGTTCAAAATAAACATATTACTTACAGTTTATTTTCGCTGGAGCAGCATTTTTTTTAATAAGAAAGAAAATAATTATTTTCGCAAACCAGTTTTTAAAGCGCCCGAGGCTATTCAACTTCAACAGACAGTTTATTGTCTAAAACGTTTTTCGGAGACGTAGTTTCTTGGCTTGATTTTTTGTGAGTACTAATTTATTTTTGGAAATCAATTTATATTTAAATAACCATTTTAAAAAAATCCTCAGAGCGCGTAAAGCAGCTGCCGTAGCCGAAGAAGTTCGTGCGTGACCAACATTTGATAGTGTCCGGGATCGAAACCCGCTGTGCAAATATTTTTTCCAATAGCGGTCACTTCTCGGCAGACAATGGTAAACCTCCGAGTGTATTTCTGCCATGAAAAAATTTCGCATAAAAAATCATCGGCCACTCGGAGGCGGCATAAAACTGTAGGTCCCTCTGTTTGTGGAAAAACATCGAGATGCGCACCACAAATAGGGCGATGAGGTGGGCCAAATACCCAACAAAATGTTGTAAGTGCATCAATGTACTGTGGAAATTTAAGGAGCTTCGCGCTGGAAAGAAGGACACCACTTTCTCTTTACCCAACCCAGGATTCCACATTAGAATTGGACGATAAAGTCTAAACAAAGAAAATTCTTCAATGAATTGAACAGAAGGAGTATTCGCACCAGTAACCGCAACAGTTCACAACACTCCAGAGCGTCAGCAACGGTCGAAGTACTAGATTTCTTTGGTGAATCGAAGCGAAAGAGATTCAAAGTGGGTCTGTTAGCCAGCAAGGTCATATCGATTATATTTATTTAAAGGTTAACGCAATCACTGGCGCATTAAATGTATTGATGTTGGATCAACCTTACCGATTTAAGTCAAAAATCATCACCTTTTGATAAGAACAACGTAAGAATATGTGAAATGGTTCAGTGGTAAAAGATTTGGGTCGAAAAAAAGTCATCGTTGAAAGAAATTCCGATTTTGAAACAACGAAAAATTGCGTAAACGTTGGTTAGGAGTCCATCAAATGTTCTTTTTCGCTTAGCCAGCACAGGGCTTAATGGGCTTAAAGGCCTAACAAAGAAACCACGTTTTTTTGTTTTGTTCAAAATTAGCTTCATTTATTGACGCAGTTTCCATCAGGAACAATGCAATCCTCTCAGCGCCGCTCGAATATTTCGATATCACTTCGCTAGAACGATTTTCTTTTGGCTCGAAATAGGCCGTAGTTTCAGCGGACATCTCTTCATTCGAGCGACATTTCTTACCGGCGCGAATTTTTTTAGGGATGCGAACAGCCAGTAGGCGCTGGGAACCAAATCTGGCGAATGTGGGAGCGCTTTGAAGTTCAATTCTTGTAGTTTTGCCATTGCTGACTGACTTGTTTGTGGTCAACAGTGAGCAAAATTCTGGCTAAATAGTTGAAATGTTTGACGAAATTTTGGAAATCTTTTAAGAATCTGATACAAAGCGTGAAACTTTGCGTTGTATGGTTTTTGTTGTAGTATGAACTATGTATATTTTTATAAAAAAGTGGATGTGTGCTTATAGTTTTGCAACGGGGTGCATATGAGCAGAAATCGTAGAGGTACGAATTAATAACGGTTAGGGCAAGTGCAAACTTATTGCGATTTATACTTTTCCAAAAACTAAAATAAATAGTTTTTTTTTGTTTTTAAAATGGTTTTTTTGTTTTTTTTTATTTTTACTTTTAAAATTTTTAAAGTGAAATTTCTTAGGTGTCGATGGACGAGCGAGAATGGAGAGTCAAATTCAAGGCCATGCAACGTTTTGGGTATTTTCGTTCCGCGAGAGAGAAAAAAGATAAACGTAGAGGAAAAGGAGAGAGAGAGCTATACCTTATATATATCTTAGATACACTTTAAGCTATTTTTCCTGAGTTTTTCCTTGTGGTTGCTGTTATATTTCCTTGGTGCCTACTGTTTGGGGCGTGTTTTGGTCCCACTTTTTTTGGCCTTTTTTGTGGGTGCCTACTTTTTGGCGCTTATTTCCGTTTCCTGGCTAGTGCGTACTATAAAGTGCTATTCATTCCGGCGTTGGATTTATTGGTATTGCCTTGCGGTAATTTGTGCCGTTGCTGCGATCCTGGAATCGCTGCGTTTGTGCGGGTGATAAACGCTCCTAGTAGTGCGCGTTGTTGCCACGGTTTGTGTCCCGCTACACCGGTCGACCTTTCTCCGTGTTTTGTAAATTTTGTCTGTTTGTATTCTCTGCAAATGTTGTGAATTTATTTAGATATATATTCTCTCTCTCTCTCATTCTCTCTCGGGTCTTTCCCTCTTTCTTTGTGTGCCTTGAAAGTTTCACTTCTGTTATGTGTACTTCGCTACACGCACTTTTTTTATTTATTTTTTTGTGTTGAAGAAGTGTATAAATCAAGTACCAGAGAATAGGCATTCCATAAGCACTATCTGGGTCCTTATCTTGTGTTGTTGTTTTTTTTTTTTTTGTATGCGGACCTGTGAGGTGGAATCTTCTAAAGATACGTATGAGCCGACTCATACGTATGCCTGCTTCACATGCGATATTCCCCGGCTCGTTTTGAACCAAGTTTCATATTGCCTACGGACTAAACCACCACATCGCCTCGCTGGGGCAGGATGTGTTTATTCACTCATTTGTCTGCGTTCATTATCATCGTGTCACAGTATTCGCCTAATTGTTGAGGCTACGTTTCAACCATAGTTCCATGTTTCTTCAGATTCTAGCATTAATTGTACTAGGCTAGCAGCTGTCATGTTCTCGCCGATATTTGAGCGCCACTTGCTTCGCTCCCCATCAAATCTCGAGCATTCTAACAGTGCAATGTTCAGGAGTTTCATATTTTCTTTGGCAGTATAGGCAAAATGGGGTGTCAGTGTGCTTGTATTTGTACAAATACTGCCTGAAACAGCCATGCCCAGTTAGAAACTGTGTCAGCATGAAATTAATGTTTCCATGCGTTCTCCGGATCCATTTCTGTATGTCGGGGATCATAGTGAAAGAGGTGCTTCCCTTCCCACTAACGTTCCACTTGGCTTGCCAATTTTGCAGAGCGATATCATCGATCCTCTGTAGAGCGTCCCTCAGTGAGACTTTGTTACCAGATATCCGCGCGTTTTTTGTATGCTGATATTTTCGTTTCATACATTTGGCCTTTATATCGAGGGAGATTCCGCTTGCTTTTACCTCTGCTGTTTCGTCAGATATGATCCTGTAGCTCTAATGATGTACATATATGTAGCCTCTAATGATTCTAACATTGCATAATCGGTGCACCCGTTTATCCTGTCTCAAGTAGCTGGCATATTTCACTACGTCACCCCACACTTCCACAGCGTACAACAGGATCGAGTTGCAGACGCTTGCTAACAATGCACTCATTTGTTGTCTTAGTCCACCCACGTTGGGTATCAGTCGCGACGAGGCCGCGTAGGATTTTGCAGCTTTGGAGCTTGCGTATTCCAGATGCTTTTTAGAACTTAGTCTTCTGTCGATTATCACCCCTGAATATTTTATGGTATCTGTTGATGTTATATTGTGACCACCAACCTTTATTTGAAGGTTTTCAACTTTTCGTCGAGAACTTATGAGAACCAGTTCGGTCTGCTAGTCTTAGCCCAGAATATTGTAGCCATTGCTTAATTTCACTGTTGGTGTCCCTACGCTTTGTGAGACCTCGTCTAGCGTTTTCTCTACGACTACCACAGCTAGGTCCTCTGCATACCCAACAATACTTGCTTGATCGTGATGGTCAACGCGTAGTACTTCATACATGATGTGCCACAGAGCCGGGCTCTCTATCTTGTGTGTGTTTATATACATTTGCATTTTAATTTCTTTAGAGCACAACAGCTTAGTTGAAAATAATACTACCGTGCATGTATAATGTGCAACACTGATTTGACACAAACCGCACAAAGTGAAGAAGACAATAAAAACTTCCTTTATGGGTACGACGAGGTTGGTTTCCAAGAGCTGTTTTATTACGCATTTATTGATTTCTTCAAGATTTTCCCGTGCACTCGTCAATGTGTGTATGTATGTATCATATATGTATGCACACATACATAAACAAATTACTGATATTTCATATCAGCTATTCACAATGCATGAGATGTTTATGCGCGCTAGTATTTGGGAGCGTGTGAAAGCAGTGCCATGAAATGTATCACAATTCAACGGACATGCCGTTGAGCACGCGGCCCACACCGCTGCCACATTACGAACGAATGGGTTCGCGCTCCAACACCAAGATGTATGTATGTATGCGAATATGCCTACACACATACATTCATACATATATGGATGCTTGCGTGAGTTTTGTAAATGTAGTGACCCTAAAGGGAAAATCCGAAGTAGAGAAAGAAAATTTCTGATTCATCGAACGCGTAAAGAGAATGCTTATAATTTCTGTCAAAATATGTAGCTGCCCAAGTAACACAACAAAACTGTCAAATCTCCTCGGTAAAAGTGCTGTAACTTCCTCAATTTTGCTCTGATTGGCCTGACACTTTGACACGTAACCTTTCAGTAAAAGTGTTACAACTCGCTCAGCTTTATTGAGATTGGCTCGAAATTTTTACACGTAATTGCAGAAGAGTCAGACTTTCTAAATATGCAAAAATCATGAAAATCGGTTGTAAAACAATAAAGCTGTGAAATCTCCTCGGTAAAAGTGCTGTAGCTCCCTCTATTTTGCTCTGATTGGCCTGACACTTTGACATGGAAACTTTCAAAAAAGTTCTACAACTCGCTCAGTTTTACTCTGATTGGCTCGAAAGAGACAAAATGGCCATTATTATTTATGAGACGTGCCAGTTTCCAAAACCTTAGTAACCTTTTCTAGCTCTCTCTTACGAGGAAGCCTCCTTAATTTTCCTATACCAGACATGGAACTTAATTTTAGTTTAATGGGTATGTGAATAATTAAAATTGCTGTATTTGGAGCGGGTACTACCCTCAACAGAACTCCTGAAAGTATACTCTGTTTGGTGTTGCCAACCAACCGCAGATGGAGCCATTAAAAGACGGAGTCAATAAATCCATTAATTCCTCGGTAGAAGCCTGTAGTGAACAATATCTCGTAAAGTATCGATCAGGCAATTTACCCCTTTGGGGACGAGTGTCGGCATATAGCCGCCCACGTCGTTTTACCGTTCCGGTCGCGGTATATATATAGCCGCGCAAATTAGTTGGTAGCCGCAAGGCTCGCGACGTCTGTCGTTCTGAGCGATAAGCTACGCATAGGTTTAGTAAAAGAGTCGCGTTTTCATTCAAAGACATTATGGGCCATTAGCGATGAAGTCTTATCTTCCTTATAATGTAAACTGACGATGTGAGACGACGTTAGAGTCAAAACGAATTTCAGTTCTTCGATTCAGTTTCTCAGTGTCACTGCCATAGGAACCGGCAGGCTTTTTGTATGTTTTATATTTTTTCCTACGCACGAAGGCAAAGCGATCTAGAGATGATACGTTGATAGTGGCAGTTCTGACGAATATTACTTTGAATCTGATAAGACGCAAGATAACGGCATTACTTCGTCAATTGGAAATGAAATTCGTGCATTAAGGAATCCACTCAGGCATTTCAACATTAGCAGTGATAGCAGTTTGTTTATAATTAATTTTTGATTTTATGAAAAATTTTTCTTATGTTAAATAAAGCCTCAGTTTTTGTAACGTTCAACGTGTTTATTTTCTATACTGCACACTCCAATAACCTCGTCCTCAGCGACGCTCGCCCGTCGAGCGGCTCCGTCCCCAAAGGGTTAAAAAAAATTTGTTTCTGTTTTTTTTTTTTATTTCAGTTGTGAGTTACAGGTTGTTAACAATGGAAGTCACCAAAGAGAAAATTCGGTACATTCTACAGTTTTTCTTTGATAAAGGCGAAAATGCAAGCCAGGTCGCTGAAATTGTTAATTACGTGCACTTTTGCTTTCGTCGATTTTGTTCAGACATTTTTGATGTTAAAGAAAATGTCTATAATATCGAAAGGCTCTGTGATTCACATCGCCAGCAAACCACTTCTCATAAAGTTCTCAAATTCTTTGTAACTCTACTATGCAGAACATAGTTTCTCCACCATGATGATGGTTCAGTAGGCTGAGTTCGAACAGATTAAGGGTCATTTGGTACGTCTTACCGTAGCCCATGTGCCTTGTGAAGGCGCGACATCCATATAATACCTAATAATACGTATGTGAAGAAGCACAGTCTCGTCATATTTTAGGTACATTTCATATAAAAACTTTCATATTTTTTCAATTCTATTGAAATACTCCGTTGCTCACCAGAAATTTAGTTCTGCTGCTGTGCGGGCACTAAGAAGTATTTTATATTTTATTTTAAAAATCATATATTGAATATTTAATTTGTGTTTTCTTTCTTCCTTTAATAAAAAAAAATGATCTACCTCTAGAAAAAAATATGCTCCTAAATCGGCAATAGCTCACCACTTCGTTACTTAACTTGCGAGTAGCGACATCTGTCTTGCGATTATGAGAGTACCAATCGAAATATACAGAGAAGAGGCACAAATTTCTAGTAGATACATCACCTTATGAAATTCACCAGGTGCTGATATGGAAAAGAGAAAGAATGGAAATCAGTCAAGTTGTTTCAATTTCATTAGTAGCGAACTAGTCCAGCACCAGCGCTTCTCCTGCAGGGGTGTTGTGTGTTGGTCAGTTGAATGTTTGGCTTTTCGCTGCTTTTTGTTGAGCGCTCCGATTTATGGTGTGGTGTTTGTCGTTTTGTGGTCATCATTGAGCTTACGTGACCTCAGGTCAATGGTTCAAACACGAATCAAGCGGTTGCATAAACATTGAATGCCCACGCATACAGCAGCAGTCGCTAGCGAGTACACACATCTGAGGGGGGTTCTTATACAAACATACATCTGTAGGTAGTCGGGGTGAAATAAAAATAGACTTGATTTGGCACAAGAATTCGTGACACTGGAATTTTGGGATGAGCCTTCAGCTTCAGTTGGCGGAAAAGAAGATATTCATTGATTCCTTTAGTATACTCGTATGCAACTCTCTGTTAATATTAAGCAAAAAATATTGTTCTTTACCAATTATTGCAACGAAAAGTGTAAAATTTTAAATGTAACATATGGGCTCAAAAGTTCTAGGCCTAACGCATAAATGGAACACTAGTTTTATTGCATTCACCTCTTTTTCAGTTAGTACTAACCTTAAAAGAGCAGCTGTTGAAATTTCATGATATTCTACATATTCCTTACTTTGGGAGTTATTGTTCTAAGAGCGACGCTATTTTTGCTATTTTCAGAACAATGGAACAAAAAGAGATTTACATTTTTTTATTTTACACTGCTTCTTCGGTGGGAAAAAATACCGTTCAAACGAATCAATGGCTTGAAAAGTGTTATGGGAGCTCCGCTCCATCAGAACCAACAATAAAACGATGGTTTGACGTCACTGTTTTGTTTCGTCAAGACAAAGCAGCGAGTCACAAGTCAATCAAAACAAAGGCAAAACTACATGAATTGAACTTCAAAGTGCTCCCACATGCACCAAATGCACCAGACTTGGCTCCTTAGCTGTTCGCAGACCTAAAAAACTGCCTGCCGATAAGAAACTTTGCATTTTGAGGCAAAAGATAAATCGTTCTAGAAAAGTGGTATTGAAATGTTAGAGCGGCGCTAGAATGATTGCGTTGTTTTTTATGGAAATTACGTTGATGAATGAAGCTAATTTTTAACAAAAAAAGTGTTTTCTTTCTAAGGCCCGGCCTTTTCAGCCCATGTGTTGCATGTAGCTTGAAAGGGAATCTTTGACTTTGATTTTTGGTAGTTTAATTTACTATTTTTACTTAAGCGGACAGATACCTGTAAAATTTCGAAAAAAAGTGGAAGTGAAATCCGTACAATAAGGAATCCAAAAAATTGGAAAAAAAAATTTTTTTTTATAAAATGTTAATAATGTATAATCCTTTAAGAATAAGTCAAACAAATTTTAGGACGTAAATTTAAGTATTTCTTATATTATAGATCGTCCACCGTGACGACTCTATTCTTTGCGCTCGAGTGCTGGGAGAGGTACAGTTACGTTGCCGACTTTAGACGCGTTTTTCTCAAAACTATATTTTTCGATAAGTTAAAACAATATTAATTTCAATACTAAGGAAAAGTTACTCGACAGCAGGTAATATACGTACTTGAGAGCTCGTCTAGAGACATTGTACGACATCATTACTATACTAATATACTATTGTTTATTGTAGTACTTAATAATATTAGTTGAAAATAAATAAACAAATATAAAAAATAAAAAACAAAAAAAAATATTTTTCGAATTGGCGTACACGATAACTCGAAAAGTTATTTACCGATCTCCCTGAAATGTTGCACACATCTTTTTTATGATATTACTTTCTGAGAGAATTTACAAGTTTTCGAAAATTTTTTGAAATAATAGTTTTTTCGAAGCAAAAATAGTAGGAAAATTCGCCGCAAAATTAATTTTTTAAACATTTTGTTCCGCGAATATTTTTGTTTTCTATTTTGGTTAAATTCATAGAGAAATGATGATATTATTAAACAAAAAAATTTTTGGTTTTTTGTATTCAGGTCACTGAGCCGATGCTACAATGCCCGGCGATTGAGAAGCACCGCTGCGACCTTCCTGAAAGAATTGAGTGCATGAAATAATGATTAAAATAAAAAAAAATTTATATTATTTTAATGTATGTATAAATAAACTGCATGCCAATTTTGAAAAAAATATATTGACTTCTTCATTTTAAATAATTTTAATGAAAATCAGGGGGAAAAAATATGGCCGTTTACTGGTATCTGTCCCCTTAAAAAGAATTAAGTATAAAAAACATATGTAATGTTATTATAAATATTTTAAATGTATATCCTTTTTTGTAATAAAAAAATGTAAATATTTTAAATTTATCTGTTTTTTTTTTATTAAAAAAATTTAAATATTGTAAATTTATCTCTCTTTTTTTAAATAAAAAAATGTAAATATTTTAATTTATATATTTTATTAAATAAAATTAAAGTAAAGAAATATATATATAAATAAAATTAACACAAAAAATTATATGCAATATTACTAAAAATATTTTAAATTTATCTCCTTTTTGAAAAATAAAATTATAATAAAAAAATATATATAATATTATTAAAAATATTTTACATTTATTTCTTTTTTTAATTTCTGAATTTTAATTACTCTCATTTTGTGAATGATTTTCAGTCACTCCTACGCGTACAATGAAATGTATACGTGACCAGTTACTCGTTCACGGTTGTGTAGTTTTCCTCTGCAGCACATTTGTGAAGTCACACACATTTACATACAAACGCATAAATGCAAGTAAAAATCGTGCATATTTTTTTTTATTTTTCTCCTGCTTTATCAGTAGGCGCAAAATACTTTTCACGCTCCTAAAAGAAAATTCTACTAATATATGTATGTACATATGTATGTGTGCATGTGTGCATGTATGTATGTATGTAGGTATGTGTGTATGTATGCATACAGATAAACACAGGCATAAATATGTGCCTGTGCACTCAGCGCCATTGACTATTTGAATTCTTCTTTCATTCAACATTTTTCTTCACTTTTACTTCGGCACAGCTGTACCTTTCCGAATTTTCGGCACTGATAAATGTGAAACGATTTGACATCGTCGTCGTTTCTTCTTGGTGTCTGTTATTGTCAGTGTCACACAACTGAAATGCATTCAATTTATGAGTGCATCCTTATTAACACATTTATTCGTCACTTAAGGGGCTCAACCAGTGTGACTGACAAAAAAACAGGTGGTTTTTGAAAATTTATTTTTAACAAAGTTTTACATTGATTGTTTTAAAACTTTGTAAGTATATTAATATATAATTAAACTTCAAGTACAAATTTTTTCAAAGGAAAATCTGGACGTTTCTTCTAATAATAGGGCATCTCTCGAAGGTCCAAAAAAAACGGTAACCGCTGCGTTCGGCTTCCTCAGTTGGGCGCTAGCTTAGTTGCTTATTTGTTTACAACTCGCTTTCCTATATTTGCCCACTCATTTGTATTAATGTAGTACTTACTTACCTGTCTCTTTAAGCCGCATATGTGTGTGTATGTATGTACATTTAAATGAATATGTGTGAGCCTTCATTATCGGCTGCCGACGTGGTCACTTTGGCATATTTGTTTTAGCGGACGTCGTGTGTTCATTTTTCCAAACAATTTTACTTTGATAGTTGCGTTACGTGCACACGATCATGTTTCCATTTATGAGTGAATTTTCATTTTCCCTTCACAGTTCCAGCTACTTACGTATGCATGTATGTATGGTATGTATGTATGTATGTATGCAACGAAATTCATCATTGACTTGTTGTGATCATTTTGTGTTCAGCTAAATCGTCTTAGAATTCATGCGCGCATTTTTATTCAGAGGTCTTTTCGTCTCGCCAAGCGTTAGCAGGTGGCGCATAGATGAAGCAACTGGTTTGGATAAACAGATCTGGGCAGCGCTGGAAAAGAGCTGCCAAAAATTACGTTAGGAGTAGTCAGAGATCCGAAAAAATTAGTCTAGTCAATTGCTTTATTTTACAAAAATCATCATTTTCGAGAAAAGAGCCGACAATTAAGTTGTTTAAAAAAATCGAAATTTAAAAAAACAAATCCTTCGATCAGGGACAAGTTTTTTATGTATTTTAAAAGCAGTTTAAATTTTATTGAAATATACCAAGCGGTTTTTAGGTTACCGTGCTGACCAGTTCAAAAAACATAGTAAACATAGCACCTTGTCACATTCCTCGCCGTTCTTTGGAATTTGGCATTCCACAAACGTCATTATAGGGGTTTTTGCATAAAGATTTGGGTCTTAATGCTTATTAAGTCCAGTTAACACAAGAATTCAAGCCGACCGATCATCAACAACGTCGTGTCTTTGCTGATTGGGCCATTGAAATGCATGAAAATTATCCAGAATTCCATCGAAAAATCATCTCGAGTGATGAGGCCCATTTGCATTTCAACCTCGGTGTCTTCGTCAACAAACAAAATTGTCGGATCAGAGGCTCAGAAAATCCAAGAGTTATTGTTGAAAAGCCTCTCCATCCTCAAGGTTTGACTGTTTGGAGCAGTTTATAGTTAGTAGTATATTGGAGCGTTTGAATTTATTCGTTCAACCTTTACTGTGTCGCCTCTACGTTCTTGAGAAGCTCTTACAACTTATCATTCCATCACTTATAAAGCGAGCTGTTATGCATAGAGAAAATATTGTACTTTTGAAGCGCTTACTTAGTCCTACTTTGGATTTGTTAGCAGGTGAGATTTTTCGTTGGATTTAATGCTGCTGTGTTTCAAGTAATCAAAGTTTTTTATCGCCTCAAAATTAAAACTGTGAGATGTGAAGAGATGCTTCTTCATGATCTCGTTTATCTGAAAAATGTATGGTGTCATTGAGTTAGGTTAGGCCAAATATTGGCCCATGCGAGTGTCCACTTGGGCGAATTCACAAAGTTTCGCCTCTTGAGGTATCATTACGAGAGTAAAAGGAAGATAGACTGGAAAGAAATAATAGACGGGAGGGAGTTATATTTGGTGGTTTTTGATAGAAGTCCGAATGATAACTATTAACCATTAAGCAAGTATAGTAAAAAAGTGAAAGCCAAAGTGTCTGAATCTCAGCTCGGCGACAGAAAGACAGCTGAAGAGAAGACGCTAAGATGATTCCACCTCTTCCCCCAGATTGCTGCTGCAGAAAGAACTCGAAACAATCTGAAGTATCACCGCATGGATGCCTAACAGACGGTGTTCTTTAAGAATACCCACAAAATTTAAGAGCTACGAATTTATTAGCCTTAAAAGTACCCTCGAGCGCCCTCGATACGGGGTGGGCCAGAAGGACACGATGCGGCTACGGGTAGGCCAGAAGGACATCGGAAATTTTCACGCTTGTGTACTTGAGGCCCACCTTTCCAGGATCAGAGCACAGATTTTCAAGGGAATCGCAAGCATCTGATTTCGCCGGGAAACCACCTCGAAAGTATATTTCAAAGCAAAGTTCCGCAATTTGCCTGTAATCAGGGGCATAAATAAGCCTAACATCGAAGCTCCGGGCCTTAATTGCCGCTTGGCTGTCGGGATAAATGTTTACCTTCCTTACAGAAGAACTTGATGGGGAGCTCAACGCAAATTCTTCCCCTCTAAGCTTAACATCGAAGCTCTGGAACTAAAATTGCCGCTTGGCTGTCGGGATAAATGTTTATCTCTCTTACAGAAGGGCTTGATGGGGAGCTCCTAGCAAATTACTTCGCCATCAACCTTTTCGTCGATCTTCGAGCCATCTGTGAAAAGCCTTACCAGGCCTTGTCTCCAAATGTCACAGCCTTTCACTCTACTCTTGAGTGAATGTGGGTAGAAAATGTACTGCTCGGAGCTGCTCGAGGGTATTCATTGAGCAGTAATCATGGGGATGAACTCAACATTTCTTTAGTCTACCTTGTGGGCCGAACACCTTTGAAGGCCCTCCAGTTTTTTCACCACTAAACGAGCACTCCATACAACAAAATTAGCTTTACAATTGTGGTATGAGCCAGAATGTAACTGTAGGCGAGAGCCCCCATCGATGCCGATGGCGCCCTAGCTTAATGGCTACTTCAAAAAATATGGCAATCATATTTGGGATTAAGAACAACCCGAAGTCATTCAAGAACAGCCATTGCATCCATTGAAAACAACCGTTTGGTGCGGCCAATGGGCTGGAGGAAGCATCGGCCCATATTCTTCAAAGACGAGGTTGGCGCCTATGTAACAGTGAATGGCGAACGCTACGGGCTTTTGAAGCCCATGGCCTCCGCAATATTTGGTTCCAACAAGACGACGCTATTTGCCATACAGCCCGTGAAACAATGGACCAGTGGATCGGCCACCAAGATCGTGTGATATCACACCTTGGAATTTTTATTTGTAGGGTATGTGAAGTCCAAATTCTTTGGGGATAAACCAGCCATTGATTGAGGTATTGGAAGTCAACAATACTAAAGTTATTCACGAGATACCGACCGAAGTCCTCCAGCGAGTCATTCAAAATTGGTGTTTACGGATGGCCGAATTTTGGCGCAGTTACGGCCAACATTTGAAACGGAAATTGTTTGTTTGTTATTTTGGTGAGCTCCTCTTCCTATTTGTGGCGTAGGTCTTGATGTTGTTCCACAAATGGAAGGACCTACAGTTTCAAGCCAACTCCGAACGGCAGATATTTTTTATGAGGAGTTTTTTCATGGCAGAAATACCCTCGGAGGTTTGCCATTGCCTGCCGTGGGACGACCGGTATTAGAAAACTGTTTTTCTTAATTTTGGTGTTTCACCGAGATTCGATTTTATGTTCTCTCTGTGAATTCCGAATGGTAGTCACGCACCAACCCATTCGGCTACGGATTATCTTTAAAAAATTAATGTTACACAAAAATACTAAAGATTGCGCAATCAATTTGAATTTTAGTTGTGTTATTTCATTTTAAAGTCCGATACCTCTAAATTGAACACCCTTTATATAAAAATAAATATAAATAGTAAAGAACAACCATTAAAAGGGCTATGGAACTTAAAGATACACAAATATTTTTTTATTTAAGTAATTCAAGCAGTTAACTTGTTCCCTCCCTTGTCGAACTTCCCAAGCAAAACCGATTGAAGTGAGTCGACGAGCACACACTTTTGAGAGTTGTTAAATAAAATGGTTTCCTTGTTGGCTTATTCTTAAATGGGGTGCATCCGTCCCCTCACAAACTCCTTCCGTCAACCTTTCAGATACCCCAATTTGTCCATTGGAAAACGTGTTTTCTATTTTTCTATACAGTCTGTCGTAAAAATATTTCCACACGCACTTTCCGAATCGACACTCAGCATCGACTGAGGCCGTTGGCGCGCCTAAAAGCCTACCACGCATAGCCCTCAAACTCGTTAATGTAAAATAAAGTGCAACAACCCTCGAACAATAAAAAAGTGTGTACTGCTAACGCGAAAGCCAGCCAGACAAATGGAGTGCTGGGTAGAGTGAAGCATTAAAAGTGGTGGGGGTATGCATTTTATACAAAAATGCGACGCGTCAGACAGATGGACAAGCTGTGTTGTGTAAAGCTCGTTTTTTTTTGTTATTTGCTTATTGTGTTTGTAACAAAGCGATGCGCTGAAAGTAGCTACAGCAGACAGAGCTGCGCTACAAAAAAAAAAAAAAAAAAACAAATAGTGGCACAACTAAGAGGAAAGTGGCATGTACCACCACCCTGTCAAACAAGTAGACCAACGGCAAATTGTCTCACATGGCTATGAAATTTACTTTATTTTAGCTATGTTTGTATGTGTTGGAGAGTTTACAAGCTCACTATTAGCCGGCCTTTTTGCCAGCCGCTTTGCGCCAATATGGACTATATGGACTGCATATACGAATAGCCATCCACAAATAACTACAGAACCGTACGCATCCTCCACTTTGTAATAGATTTGCCATTCATGCCACTTGCCACAACGTCTCGCTCTTCAGCCACCAACTACCAATGCTCGCACTTCAGCGTGTCTGCAGCAGCCAAACCGCAAGTATCATACATGCGAGAGTGTGCTTGTCTGCTGCGCTGCTGCTGTCTGGTGACCTGAATTTGTACCCTTATTCATCGTACATACATACACACGCACACACACATCGTCTGCACGCACACCCCCATTCACCCATTCACCCATTTCCAGTTTGTTTGCAATGCGCCACTGTACGCACATTGCTTCCTAGTTGAGACACTTTGCCGTACAACAAAGGTAATACGTATTGCTGACTCGCACACAAACATCGCAGTTGATCTCAAAAAGTGCGTATCCTCTCGCATTGCGTGCACTCCAGACACCGTCACGTAAAGACTAACATACACACAAGCAAGCAAGCCTACCACACCACGTGTACATGTACGTACGTACGTAGATCTCAGTGGGTTCAGCACACTTGGCAGCTTGTTATGGAAGCAACAAACACACCACTCTGAAACTTTACCTTATCGTAACTAATTTTTTCATCTTGACTTCCTCCCTTTGTGTTGCGCCTCGCGGCGTCTATCGACTCTCATTGCGATGCATTTGGGGGAAAATCCCTCTTTGTGCGTAAACGGGCAGACACTCGAGTTTTGCACTAAACTTTCCTTGTGATACTCCTGTGCTCATATTTATGTACATCGATATTGGTGTGAGTGTGTGTGTGTGTATGTATGAAAGTATTCAAAGGGTGAGCACTTTCGAAAAAGCGGGTTGAGGAGTGTCTTGAGTGGCGGTTATTGTCTGAGCAGACGTCGGGTGGCACATTTACTCAAGTGCTTTTGTCGCTATAAATTCTGCTTTAATGTGCAATTTGTTGATTGTCCGTTGCGGCCTGTGATTATACGTTCAATTTTAAATACAAGCCTACAAGCATCTGGCTATAGAAACCAGTATACACAATATGTATGTATGTCCGTAGTATATACCCTATGGTCAGAAAGTACCGGGAATGTTTAAGTAAAACAAAACAGAGTTAAATTTGAGGAACATTTATTTTATCTCGTTCAAAATATGAGCCGTCTGAAGAAACACACCTGTGCCGCCGACGTTTAATCCAGTCCTCCATGCACCCCTGGTAGGCCGACGAGGGGATCACCTTCGGCTCCTTCGTCGCATTCTCTTTGGTCTCCTCTATAGACTGAAATCTCCCTCTACGTAGTGGTAACTTCAACTTGGGAAACAAAAAGAAGTCGCACGGGGCCATATCAGGTGAATACGGTGCTTGCACAATGGTATTTACTTGGTGTTTGGTCAAATAGTCCAGCACAATGTGGGCTCAGACTACTCAGTCCCCTACCTTTACTTCAAGAAAGAAGTTTTCCACCGAGAGCCGAATGGGGCAAAGGAAAGGTGATTGATTAAATCACTAAAACTCTACAAGGAAGTTGGTGCAAGTTTCAGACAGTCAAGCAGCTATCAAGGCCTTAGTCTCCAACTCCATTTCATCCAAACTAGTGTGACAGTGTAGAGAGGAACTAGAATTGCTTAGTCATTGGCTTGAAATTACTCTGATATGGGTTACCGGTCATAGGAACATACGGAGTAATGAGATAGCGGTAAGCTAGTAAGAAAAGGTTCGATACTAGACATAGCAGAGGCGGTGGCAGTCGCCACCCCATCAACGCAATAAAAGCATCCATTGCGTCACACTATCTTGCTTTACAAGAAAAACATGGCCGTCGTAGAAAATCCAAAAAACGAATTACCTATTAGGATGCTCTCGACCAAACATTTCACGCATCACTGCAACCCTTACAGGTCATTGGAAGGTAGGGGATCATGCTGCCAGACTCAACCTCCTTTTGAATCCCATCTGCAGAAGCTGTCAAGCGGAAGGGGTGAAGTAAAGTCTTTTCCACTACTTATGTGAATGTCCAGGGCTAGCTAAGGCACGACTTCGCTCTTTCGGTAAGCCTTTCTTACAGCAAATTAATGAAATCTCAGACATCGAGATAAAGAATTTGCTGCTATACCTGGATCTCACAAAATGGAACTGACTCAGGTGGGGAAAAAAGCAGGACATCATCACACGAGAACAGTGGTAGTAAAACGGCGCTGGTCGCTAATTAAGATTATTTCAGTTGAAATACTCAACCACTTCAACAACAACCACTACATATTCAGTGTACGTCTTTTCCATTACTTCCTTTCGGGTGTGAAAACGCGTTCCGCGTAGTGTCTTTTTGAGTTGAAAAAATATCGCAGATAGCCTTATCAGGTGAATTTGCTGAATATTGGATGGTAGGTACTCGCCTGGTTCTTGGTAAAAAATTCACGGATAACGATGGCAATGTGCCACGAATTGTTTTCTCACAAATCCTTTTTTTTTTGGCGAATTGCTTCACGTTAATGTCTCATAACACCCAAATAATAAAATAATAGATCTTTTTAACTCTCTGGCAAAAATTCGAGGTGTACAATACCGTTTTGATCCATAAAAACCGTGATCATCGTCTTATTTTTGGACTAAAAACGACGTGACTTTTTTGGTCTTGGTTCAGCTGGAACTCTCGACTCACTCGTCTGATGTCTGGATTGCGTGTCGTACTCATAAGCCCACGTTCGGTATCCAGTAATGATGCATTTGATGATTCGAATTCGTGTCGGATTCAGTCTTGGAAATCTCGTCTTTGGCGATATCAAAGTAGTCTTTTTTTTACATGAAATTCAGGTGCTTTGGGAACAACTTTGCAGCAACACGGCGCACACCCAAACCACTAACTACAATATCCTCAACGGATCCATAAGCCATGTTCGAGTCCTCTGCCAGATCCCAGCTCCCTAATGGTCAATTTTCTTTCTTTTTCGCGATGTTTTCCGTCAGTTTTCGATATCGACGGCCTGTCAATACGTTCGTCATCCTCGATGGACTTACGATCTCTTGTGAAGCGTTCATACCATTAAAGAAGGGCTGTATTATTACCGGCGGCCGCCGTAGCCGAATGGGTTGGTGCGTGACTACCATTCGCAATTCACAGAGAGAACGTCGGTTCGAATCTCGGTGAAACACCAAAATAAAGAAAAACATTTTTCTAATAGCGGTCGCCCCTCGGCAGGCAATGGCAAGCCTCCGATGGTATTTCTGCCATGAAAAAGCTCCTCATAGAAATATCTGCCGTTCGGAGTCGGCTTGTCCTTCCATTTGTGGAACAACATCAAGACGCACCCCACAAATAGGAGGAGGAGCTCGGCCAAGCACCCAAAAAGGGTGTGTGCGCCAATTATATATGTATATATTATTACCGAAACAGTTTCCAAACATTTCTAAGGTGTTCGCATCATTGGCGCAACTCTTATAAATCTTAAGCAATGACAATAAAACTTTGTTGGGACTATTAATCACAGATGTGGGAGCCTAACAAAAAAAAGACAGAACTCAAATCAGTTGCCTTAGAGCATCACCTGGCGATTGTTCCGGGAGCTTTTTGATCAAAGTGATATGAACATTCATATGTAGGTGTGTGTATGAATAACTACATGTATAAAAAAACTACCAACCTGCCCGTATTTGGTAAGCTCCTTTGCTTTTAAAATACTACTTAAAAAAAACGTTAAAAATTAAATTTATTAGATGCATTCATTATAATTATAAAACACTTTTAAATAAAATCAATATTTCAAATTAAAATGTTTATTGTAAATGAAATATTATGTTTTATTATAAATGAAATACTATTTTGAAATACTGTGCACTCCTCTATAAAATATTATAAAAATTTGGTACTAATTATAAATTATTTCTATTTGCAGAGCCTTCTGAAAGGTCGAGAGTTTGCATGTTTTATACGGTAAGAGATATTTCACGGCTTTCTCGATATGAATTCATTTTGGTAATGATTTTTACAATAAATAAATAATGCGTATTCATGCATTCAAAAAGAGACAAACTTTTCATTGACTTATTTAATGCATCAACTAAGTGTGGCCGCATAAACTTTCAACTTTTTGATCTCATACCATCATTTCTTTTTCCTTATCACAATGCGTCTATCGGCAATACTTCATTGGGAATCCTTGGAGCCCGCCACAGTGACAGTCGCAATTTGCAAAACGACTATAATTTTGATTTATTGCAAGTATACAAGTACATGCACCATCCATACATACATACATACATCCATATGAGTCTACTCAAAAATCCAGTCTACTCGAAATCCAATTAAGATTGATAAGAATCGACATCAGCGCTCTGCTGCAGGGTGCAACAATTGGCGATTCCAGAAATTTGCTGATGGCGAGGGTTGAAAATATGAATATCTGTGTAATATAGTATTTACAGAATTAATGAACTGGTGTATTTATTGTGAATTATTCTTTCAAAGAGCAGCAAATTAAAATGTGGAGTTATTTTCATTTGACTTTAGGCTTCTGTCCCAGAAGGAGCAAGCTTATATGTACATAAATGAGTGGTAAATTGTGTGACCACTAGAATAGAAAGTAGTCAACATATACAGATAGCTTGAGAGAAAGCCAATCAGAGTGACTGATGAAGTAAGAGCGAAGAGGTTTGAATCTTAGGAGAATATGATGAAATAGTTTCACCTCATCTTCCTCCAAACATCTACCACAATATGGACCTATGCTCATAGAAACTCTGGACATAGCTCAACAAACCGGAGCAATATAGTCAATATGAACTATATGGGTCCAGTTTTTGAACGAGGTTCAAGCTTACTATCGAAAGAGAACGATGGCATAAGGGCTTTAGCTCCAAACGCAATACACTGAACTTTCATACGGACGGTTCTAAAGTGGCGCTGGGATATACTGTCCAGAGTTAGACCTAAGGAAGTCGTATAAGCTTCCAGATCACTGCAGTGTATTCCAGGTTAAGGTTTTTGTAGACTGAGGTTTTCCTAGCTTGTGATACTACAGGGACCAACTTCAGGGTTAACTTTCACATAGATAATCAGTTAGCCATAAAGCTCCGCTCTTCAGAGCAGGGAGGCACTAGAAAGGTTGACAGCGAACTATAAGCAACATTTCTATTGGATTCCAGGCCATAAGGGCATTGAAGGGAACGGGATAGTAGACGATATAGCGAAAAACGGGGTTGAAATATTAAAGTCGATTGGAATATTATACAACGCACTAGACGAAAACATACTGGTTTAGTATTTTCGGGGTTTCAGCTATAATTGAATTTTCGTTGAGTATACATGAATTTTGCACCTCCAAATCCGTTGTGCGTACTGCCGAAGCAGGGGAATTCCTCACAACTTGAGTACCCCTTGGTTTGCTAAACTATTATTCATTGGTAATTTCCGTTCGATGGTTATAAGTGCAAAGCAGGAGCTAGTAGGATGTACCATCCCTTTCTGAACTTGCACAGATTTCAAGGCTAAGACGAGCCGCTTGCTGCAAGACCCGTTTGCAGCCGCACCTAACATGGTGAACAGACGCTTCGACCCGATAGGCCCTTAAACCGGATATGTCGGAGTGGTCTCATCAGGACTCCGTTCTTACGCCTCCTCACATAAGCTCGCTCTCGAACGCATGTTCGGAAGCTACCCAAAAGGGCGAAACCCGGAAGTTGTGAGCTGCTTGGACCATATGCAGAAGAATTGTCCTGGCCACTCCCAAGTGAATGGCGATCAGGAACTTTCCCCACTTGCGTGGACTTTTACACATGGAACCATCCTCCCGCTGAAGGCAGAGCGAAACTAGAATAAATAAAGCGAATGGCGCTTGTGCATAGCTCCGAGCTATCTGGTCTTTGAGCATCCTCCACGTACATACAAAATTACGGATCTTTAAAACAAATGAGGATCACAAATAATTGGATCGAAAACAAAATTCAAATGTTTGAACAGATGTTTACTCAGCATATTGAAGATCTGGTGGCCCAACACCCTAAGTAACGACGATCTATACGAGAGGTGTAAAATCACGTGATAAAACTACAAAAATGGAGGTGGATTGGGCATACGCTTCGCAAGGACGCAAATGAAATCCACAAGGAGCTCGCAAGGTTAGCCGTCCAAACATATCTTGGAGGAGAACTGTCCAGAAGGATGTTGAAACGTCAAGAAAAACTTGGAACAAAATCAAGCTTCTTGCAAAAATTAGAATCAGATGGAGGTGTTTTACTGAGGCCCTATGCTCCAGTGAGAGAAACAAGAACGGATGATGATGATGAGACGAAAGCATGTTCAGAGGATTCAGGACAAGATGAGAGAGAGACCTCTTGTCTCCACTTGCAGGAATGCTACGATCTCAGTCGTACTCTATTTATACTATCACTAACACGAAGATATTGTGAACTATGATATGCGTGCTGACGAGACATCGCACAGTAGCAGCGTGTGCTCATAAGTTAGGAATCTTGGACAGCGATGAATGCAGAAAATGTAGAGAGCAGGGCTCAAGCGAAACTGTAGAGCATCTCCTTCGCGGATGTTCTGCGTTATTAAAAAGGAGCTTAAAATATCTGGGCACACCACAGTTTGATGGATTGGAAGATATCTCAGCAGCAAGTTGGAAATATCTCCATAAATTCGCAATAGAAACAGGCATCATGTGAGTGGACTATTTCAAAACACAAACACATAACTAATGAACTCCATCTGGTATCGCTAGGGACCGAAACAGTCCATCCGCGGCTGTCAACCTGTTCAATCTAAACTAACCTAACCTACTAAAATATGGACTTGAAAGAGGTTTAGATCATATCTAGACTGATATGAGCTCCATCATACTTTACGTTTTGATAAAATCTCTTCGAGTGTGTTCTGCCTAACCAGTTCGAAAGCCTGGCAGGCTTGCAATGTCACTATGTTCAGGTACCCAAAAAACCAACTTTGATATAGAAGTATGCTGATACAGCGACATCAAGCATTCGTTGTCTTATTAAGGGCATAATAACATGGAAGCCAAAACCTGCTTGTTTATCTGACTAAATATTGACCTCTCTCAAGCAGAAAGCTCATTCTCTCTACCCACTAACTTTGTTTGAAATAAATTACTGGTATACAACATTTCCGATTGATAACGAGTTCCTGGCACATACACCTCCGCTAATCCTTCCGCACAACATCGAGCCTGTATATAATTTCACTGGATCCTAGTATCAGTTGCTACACATTTCCCACTTTTCGCTTGAAGGGATGCGGATAACGCAGTTGCCCACTAATCCGTTCCAACTGAAAAGAAACCGAGATGGTATTCAGCGATTGGACTCAGTGGCTATAAGAAAAATTTGTATACATAAACATCAATTCCCATTGAAACTCGAAAAATGCACTTTTTGGTACGGTTTTGGTTTGCGTTCCTTGTTCCCTCCGTCGTACACGGTTCTGGGATGTTGTTTTTACGCCGTCGCATCTGCTAGCTCGGTACGGCTACAGGCCAAAGACACAGAAAGCTGCCGGTCAGTGACTACCAGTAAAGAGTTTTGTATCCTAAGAACTATTTATGTATACTAAAAAATGGGTGGACCGAAATGGACCTGTACGCTGCGGTTCGAACTCACATAATTTTTTCGCTCTAAACTTGCGACACCGTCTATTTGTTGGAAGAAGTGTTCCTCTCTGTTTTTTGTCGGGACCCCACTTAAGTCCATTGTATCATACTACACTCGGATTCCCTTTTAATTTTCTTTAAATCTATCCGACCTCCGAAAAAACTTGAATAGATCTTGTGGTGCCAAGACCTTAAACCTGATTCGACCGAAGGCGGGGCAGACGCACGCAAAGTGGTCCACCGTCTCATCCTCCTATCCAAATGTTGGACAGAGTGCACTGCCTGAGATGCCCACCTTTTCCATGTGCTTTGCCCATAGAAAGTGGCCCGTCGTCAGTCCAATCAGCCTCCTACAGTCCCCTCTGATTAGTGACAGGAGGATTTGCAACAGTTGGTCGGACATGACAGGTAACATCAGTTTAGTCAATCAGTTTAGGTCCTCTGGTCTCAAAAATCATATCATTTTTCCTTTGTGTACCGACAATAATGGTGATATTGGGAACCGAACCTCAAACATACGACCTCAAATGCTCGAGAATCTGCATTCTATGGCAATTACCTTTTTTTTGTTTTTTGGTGGGTGAGGTAGGGTTTCAAATGCCTTCGCACTTACAGCGACCGTCGTCTACTACGTCGTGTGGTGTGGCCACTAAAACGATCCCTCCTCTCCTTCTGGGGAGACACCCTTCCCGGAACTGCTTTCTACGAGTATATTACTTCGGGAGGACCTAGAACGGCATCCATAAAGGACCAATTCTATTCACCCACGTCCTGGTCCAGCAGATTTGTAGCTAGCTCTCATGCTATAGGCACGTCTTCTTGTGGCTCTATCTATGCGGCTTCGGTTTGTTGCACTGTGTCGAGGTCAATCTTTGTTTTCGTAGTACGTTCTCGTACGTATTTCTTTATCGCGTCCCAGCTGTCTTCGCGTTCGAGCATTTTCCTGATTATGTTGCGCCGGGCAACCAATCTGCTCCCTCAGAGCATTTCTTTCCGCGAGCCATCTGCCCCAACTAAAAAACGTGTGTTCAGCGTCATCGCTCAGCGCTTCGCAGTATATGCACTTGGAATCGGTTACCTTGCCCATGCGGTATAGTTATCTCCGGAAATATCCGTGGCCCGAGAGGAAATGAGTTAAGAAGTAGTTCACTTCCCCGAAGTTCCTTTGGATCCATTTGTCAATTGATGGAATAAGTTTCGTCGTCCATCTGCCACTCGGTGCAGTGTCCCATCGGCTTTGCCACCACAGCATGGTTTGGCGTCTCCGTTCTGGGAAGCTAGTGATGACGTGTTTCTTCTTGGAGTCCCACGCATCCATTCGCTCGCGGACCATGAGGTCGATGGGTATCTGACCGCTGATCACGAAAATTGCTGCGCCTGCGACAGTGCGGTAGGCTGAGACAACTCTGAATGCCGCTGGTCGTTGCACAGCCTCCAGTGCTTTGCGTTTGGCTTTACAGTTTAGCACAATTCCCCATACATCGCTGCCGTACAGAAGAATTTAGTTTGTGGCCGCCGTAGTTAGCTTTATTTTGCTCTGTGTTGGCCCACCGATGTTTGCCTGTAAATCTATTTACCGTGCGCCCAGAAAGTAAGCCTGCAGTCAAGTTGAGTACGTAAGTATTTCACTACTATTTGGGTCGGTAAGGACGTGTCGCCTATTTGACCAACTCCATGTACGTCAGTGGGGAAAGCATTGATGAATACTTCTTAAGGCAAGCAGCTCTGTCTGTCATATCACATTTCTTATAGCGAGCCGCTTGCTCCAAGTACAGACACCCGCTTTCGACCGCATCACACATGATGAATCACACGTTGCGGAAAGTTAGCTTTTTAACGAAATTTACATCTCCGACCTATGTGATCCGCGGAAAATATTTCATTTCTCTGCTACCACCCATATCTGGGATGCATTCCCCTATACGACACCTGGGAACGTGCCCTCTAGGGCGGATAACAGGCTCCCCCGAACGAGAAAATTAGCTGCCTGATATATTTTTTGTTTACTTCAAAAACTAACTTGGACTAAAGACCTTCTTCAAGTGGGTAATTACTATAAATTAATATTCTAATATTTTTTTTTTTTGATGATGGCTCATCGAACTTCTTGTATTTGAAAAAGTATCAGTGAATGCATAAACGTTTCGGAACATTTTTCTATTTATAATTCGCCATAAAAAATCGCTACTGTGGCGCCCACCCTAACGCCAATGCTCGTCCTCTTTCACTGGCGTGACCCACAGCAAGCAAGTTTTTAGTTATTGACTGTAGGCTCCAGCTGAGGTTGAGCGACCGACTGCCAGTTGAACGAACGAGCCGAGGCGAATGGCCGAGATATGCAAACAAAAGAAAAAAAATTGAACACGAGCAGAAAGAGGGGAAGCGGAGCTGCTTCCACACCGACCACGCCCACGCACATGCCCTTCCCAGCCAATAACAACGGCAAAGTCTAGAGCAGTTGTAAAATTGTAAAGCTTTTTCATCGCAATTTTTAATCGCACTCAATACATTAGTCGCAGACTTAAATGAGCTGTGTGTGTGTGAATGTCTAGCGAAATCCATTACAAAACATGTACGCACGTACGTAGGTGTGTATATTTGTTGACAACTTTTGCGTGTAGTAAACGACAGCATCAACAACAACAAATACCGCATCGCCGAGCATTTTACAACGCGTTACACTTCCATTCATATTTTTTCATATTTTACAAACTTCCCTGCACTCGCCGTCACCCACCTCACTGCTTCGCGCAATGAGAACCAAAAGACAACAACTACGATTACGACAACAACAACAATAGCAAATGTAATAGAATGTATAAGTCATTGCTTCATTGTAGCGATTGAGATTCCGAATACGCATCGGATTTAGACAGACAAAAGAGGTGCGTGCAGTTGGGGGTAAGAAGTTCGGTTGAGCGACGTTCGGTTGCAATTTGTTGGCCAAAAAGCCGACGACCTGCAGTGAAACTAGAGATTTCTGCAAAAGACTTGCTTTCACAGGAGAGGGAGTGAAATTTTGTTGCGCGAGAGTACGCCGTTTGGGATGGGCGAGAAAGAGCGAGAGAGCCACAGAGTTTAGAAATACATTTTCCATATGAAGGTTTATCGCGCCATATGCAGTGGTGCAGTGTTCCACATATGCCGTGGCCATACATCAAGATCCTTGTAGCCAAGTGGCGCCACTATAAGCATCCAACTGTTAAGTAGAGCTGCCACTTAGCAATGATTGCTAGGAAAAACTAAAGAATTTGCGCAGTCAAATATGATTTAGAAAAATATCGGCGAGAGGATAATAAGGGTTTGTGTGAAAGTTTAGTAAGCGAACGGAAATTTTGCTTTGCATTTGGGTTGCGGTTCATCGATGTTAAATTTGAGTTAGCGCTGGCTATAAGTGAAACACTTGATGTCGTTCCCACGACAGTCGGTTCTACGTAACCGGAACGACCCGGATTTATATCCGGCCAAGGACTCACTTCAGCTGCATTCCCAGTATACATATGTATGGGGATTGTTTATGCTGCTACAACAACAACAACATGACTTTTTCTTGCAGGAGTTTTTGGTCAATGAGTTTTCGAATGTCGTTTTCTGTTTTTTGTGGTTTTGCTGCTAGGATGACAACTGAACAACGTTTAAAAATCGAAAAAATTGATTCTCCAACTTCATATTCGGCCTACAAAACTTAC
This sequence comes from Anastrepha fraterculus, assembly GCA_037575425.1. Lineage (NCBI taxonomy): Eukaryota > Metazoa > Arthropoda > Insecta > Diptera > Tephritidae > Anastrepha > Anastrepha fraterculus. The sequence goes on along the minus strand of JAYXIM010017812.1, from coordinate 139,864 downwards.
AAATCATTTGAATAAAGTTCACTTTAGGTTTAATGGCCGGAAGATGGTTGAAAAGTAAAAAAGGAAAAATAAAAATGTAAATTTGTAAATGACAGCTCAATAGTTTTTTCTAATTAAAATTAAATTGAATTAAATTAAACGTTCAGTTGATTAACATGGACTGAAAATCGCATTGCAATTATTGCCCTAGACGAGGGATGGTCAAATTTCAAGCCAAATATTCAAGTTACTATTGGGTTGGGGAATAGGTTCGTTGTGTGTTTACCAAAGACTTTTATTTATACAAAAATTCAATACAAAATGTGTACTTTCATTTATATGTTTTCAATAAATATACAGTACCTGGCCATTGAATTATGACCGATGATAAAAACTACATATTTATGGCTTTGAGAGCGAAAAAAAGCTAACGGTTCTAAAGCATTTATAAAAGTTTACATATTTATTTTTATTAAGAATTTCCTGATATTTTTGCATTAAAAATATTTATTTTAAGGGGACAGATACCTGTAAATGGCCATATTTTCTCTGATTTTCATTAAAATTATTTAAAATGAACAATATATTTTTTTCAAAATTGGCATACAGTTTTATTATACATTAAAATAATATACAATTTTTTTTTTATTTTAGTCATTTAAAATGGCGGATGTACACTCAATTTTTTCAGGAAGGTCGCAGCGGTGCTTCTCAATCGGAGGGCATTGTAGCATCGGCGTCAGTGACCTGAATACAAAAGAACAAATTTTTTTTTGTTTATTAATGTCATTATTTCTATATGAATTAAACAAAAATGGAAAAAAATCGCGGAATAAAATGCTTCATTCAAAAAAATGAATTATGGGGCGAATTTTCCTACTATGTTTGCTTCGAAAAAATTATTTTTTCGAAAAATTTTCGAATTGTAAACTCACATAGAAAGTAATATCATAAAAAAGATGTATGCAAAATTTCAGGGAGATCGGCCAATAACTTTTCGAGTTATCGTGTACGGTAATTCGAAAAATATAGTTTTGACCCTTGGAAGCACACAATCTTCAGAACATCGTTTTCCGGCTGTTCTGCGAACAAAATTTGATGTTTCTGTGACCGCTCCCAATCAGCATTCATCGCTGAAGATGATATGTAAGAAGAAAAACAAAACCACAAAAAAGTGTGAATATTCACATCTTCTTACTGCTATTTAACAAAGGAAAAAAATGTTTTTTTTTAACTTTCTTTTTTCCAATATTCCACGTCGAAGTCTCCGTGAAGTTGTGCCCAAAGTTTCCGCCGATTTCGCAGTTTCAGTTTTGGCTTTTTTGCTGGTCGTCTGCAAAAAAGTTCATTTTCATATAAGCGTCGTCGTAACGTTCTTTCCAGTATATTTACACTAGATTCCTGAACCTCTCTTAAAATCATCCGACTTCAAGCATTTCTGTTCCAGAGAACTCTTTGGATGATTTTGTGATCCTGCCTGGTTGAGGTGATGCGTTCTCGGCGACAATTTTGGTGATTGTTTCAAGTTACCGCTAAAACGTTGCTGGGTTTTTCCACTTTTTGACAACATTTATCACAGACGCCTTGGATATTCCAACGGTTCTTCTTATGTCTGCATAGCTCAGGTTCTTGGCTTTCAAAAGAACTGCAATTTGTTGCTTTTGTCCCGATGCCAAATCCAACTTTCGACCCATTTTCTAAAAAGGAGTGATTAAATTGAAAAAAAGGATACTCCACGTGACAAATTCTAAAGATATGTATATTTTGTACTTACTGTAGTTACATATATTTCAGATATATGAATATTCACTGTTTAATTCTTTCACCTTTCAGGCGATCTCAATTAGTTTTTTATGCTCTTCACACAAGATCGAATTAATTCGCGCTGGCACTTGCACACTTAGCTTTTCACTTATAAGCAAAAAAACTGACCCTTTTCTAATCGTACCAGGCCAATTGATGATTTGTTATTATTATGTAACTAAAGCGTTCACCGTCTAACGTAACAGCGTTGTGGATATCAGTTTCGAAAAAGAACGGACCGATAACCCAGCCAGCCCCATTGGGAACAACCTAGACAAAGTTGCACGGGTATTGTCACGTTTTGCACAGACTCAGCCTCTTCGAATTTCTGTACGAAATTGCTGATTGTTGGCTTATATGGCCGATTATGTTGACTGAAGTAATGACGTAACGCACAAAATGCGCTGCTTGCCGAATGATAAAATTTTGATCACTTTTAAGTGTAGTTCAACATGATTCCATGACTAAGATTACCAATTACTTAGTCTGAAAAACACACATAAAAATAAGATATTAAAAATTAATACTATCAACCATCTGCATCACCCTTGAGTAACTTTAGACTACCTACTTTTACGACCCTTCAAAAAATACCACAGGAAATGATAAATAAGTTAATCAATTATTCCCACCTCTCAACCAAATTGTTAAGAAGTTGTTGAGCCAGTTTTTGAGGACCTTGTTATCGCACGTAACGCCCTTCATATGGTTTGACAGTGTGCAGAAAAGATGGTAATCGGTGATGGTAATCAAGTCGAAACTTAATCTGGACGTTGTTTTCCGCGTTCACTCCTCTCCGAGTATAGGGTTTTGACAAGACTCGTCTTGCGTTAGTTTCGTTAATCTATTTGATTTCTGTCAGGGTAGGTGATTAGCCTGCCGCTACACTGGGGATACACTTTTCAATTGTGACTAAAGTGACTCATCGCATTGTTTACCATATATTAAATTTAAGCTTTAGTATTAGCAATCTATTTGAGTTGTCTTTAAATGATGAAAGAATGAAGAAATAAATTTAAAAAAAATTTCATTAAAGCTTAGACCGCAATGCGATGACTGAATTAGTCTTTGCGCAATAAACAAAAAGTGAAAAGAGTTTCTGATATTTTATAAAAAAAAAAAAACTATTTCCGAATACTTTTGTGAGGCACTGTAGGTGCGTATACAGGCATAATTGATGCGTACATCCTTTATTAAGTGTTTGACCGAGCTTCTCCTCCTATTAGCCTAATATGAATGAGCTGAAACGCTATCTGTATGCGTGTAATTAGTTACGATACCAAATTAGAGCTTCAACAAATCGGAAACAATGAATTTTTCTGCAGGGTTATTGTTAAATATTCAAAAAAATAAAATAAATATAAAAAAAATATTTAGTAATTTCACACGCGCACCAACACAAGCAACTGTTAAATTTCACAATCGCTCTACACACATCGCCATTTGCCATTCATTTGTGCGTTAGTATTTGTGCGCAAATTTATTAGAAAACATGTGGACATATGGACATACGAGCATAAGCACATGTACATATGTGTGTGTGTGTGTGTGTGTGTATGAATAAGTAAGTTTAATATATAAATAAACAGCAGTCTAACGTCGAATGCCATTTCCACTTTTCATTGGTCCCCCGCAAACGACAATAACAAGCAATCAAGCATGGCAGCAACAGCAAAGCCAACAACAATAAGTTAGTGAATGTGACGGCGCCACCATTTTGCGTTGAATGGCAGCGGCGGCGCACGAAAGTAATAAAATGTGAATGTATTTGTTTTTGTATAACGAAGTTGTTATTGTTGTTTTTATTGCCATTGCTGCTTGTGTTTATTATTTGTGCTTTTCGATTCGCGGTGTTTACATACTCTCATATACATACATACATATGCATGAATAGGCACGTAAATACATAGCTGAGCATTCTTTTACACTGACTTTTTAGAAAAGAATTTTATTGAAATATCTGGAATTGTTGTAAAATATTGTGTTTTTGTTTTTGTGCATTTAAATATTAAATAGGCATTCGGTTGAAAATAAAGTTTTTAGCTCTTATTGACGTGCCAACCAAAAAATGCTCGTTCGGTCGCATTGAAATTTTTGCTCTTTTACAACTCTCTGATCTGTTGCGCTCTCACTGCCAACTGTTATATTCACAGCCGCGGTGTTGCCAGACTCGTCAGTGAATATATTATACCAAATGCTTTGCATACATTTTTTTTTGTGGAAAAATTATATTTGCAAGATTTGATTAGTAGAACTTACCTACTGGCAAATCCTCGGACAGACAAATTATATTGTATCACGGGTCAACACAAAATTTGACTTTGACTTCAAAGCAATAAATTTCAATTCTTTAGGTCGTAATTAGACGAAAAAAAAATATATGGCATGAAAAAGTTTGCTTTCCTATTTAAGAAACAGCTTGAACGATATTTTTCAAAATCTATGATTCTAATTTTTATTTAAGAGTGAAACTTCTCAAATAAACATTTTTATCATTTTTATTCATTTTTACTATTAAAATAACTTACAAAAAAATAGAAAATAATTTAAAAGTGTAAACTTTTACTTTTTCTTTTTTGTTCATAGGTACTATCCCTCAATAAACCCCAAATATAGTCTCCCATCATGTTTTCATTATATTGGCCTTGATAACGTTGCTCAAAGCTCATAATGTCCTGATGAAAACGTGCTCCTTGCTCTTCTGAATACGCTCCCATGTTGCTTTTGAATTGATCTAAATGAGCGATGACATCCTGCAGCCCATCGCCTTAAAATTTTTTAGCATATTTTCAACTTGCTTTTCGTAGCTTTATTAGCTTTGTTATTTCCTAAAAATCCAGAAACGACTGCTTTAAAACTATTCCGACTCTCTTTCTGAGTACGATTCAGCAACGTTGGAAATTTTTCATCGGCGAAAATTTGTCTCATTTGCGGACCAACAAAAACCCCATCATTAACCTTTGCTTCAGATAACTTCGGAAAAAATGTTCGCAAGTACTCAAAAGCTTCTGAGATTTGATCCAGTTTTTTAACAAATTGTTTTATCAATCCTAACTTAATGTGCAGAGGCGGCATTAACACTTTTTCCTCTTCAACAATTAGCTCAAATTTTACGTTTTCTTTCCCGACACAAAGTTCTGTTCTTACAGGCCACGACCGTTGAGTATAATGCTTAGCATCCGCTCTACTGTCCCATAAGCACAAATAACACGAATACTTTGTATATCCGCTTTGAAGTCCCATTAAAAATCCCATAATTTTAAAATCGCCAATTAGCTGCCAGTTATACTCCCGATATTTTACAGATTCAAGCAAAACTTTTACCCTTTCTTAATTTTCTTTGAGGTGTACTCAGTGAGTAATTGGAAGAGATGGAGATTTATTTCCGTTGTGAAATAAAACAGCTTTCAAGCTTTTTGTTGAGCTGTCAATGAATAAACGCCATTCGTTGGAACCCAAGATATTCCAATTTCTTCAAACATACCTTTTATGTCATTACAAAAACAAAGTCCATCTTCTTTTGTGAAAAATATTGAGAATATTTCATGTCTAGTCCGCTGATCCGTAATATTAACATCATCAAGCAAATTCCACTGTTTTAAGCGAGAGCCTAAAAGCTCTGCTTTACTTCTTGGTAAATTTAAATCTTTTCGGTGACACAGGTACTGGTCGTGTCAGATCATGTGCGCCTGGAGCAGAAGAAGATTCTAGATCAGGATATTCAATAGGTTTTGCATTTTTACCTCTACGTGTTTTACTCGGATTCACAATGCAAAAGTAGCAGTCTTTAATGTGGTCTTTTGGTTCTCGCCAGATTCTTGGTATGGCAAATTTCAAAACCTTCTCTCACCTCGATACCAACCTGAAATATAGAAACAAAAATTAATATGTCTATTAATATGTCTATGTAAATCAAATTTACTTACCTTCCAAACATCTTTTACAGTAGCTACAAGCAACATGTGGAGCCCATGTCTTGTCTTGATTCCGAACAGGATAGCCAAAGTATGATTCGTAGGCTTCACAGAGGACGTGAGATGTATTTAATTCATATTTCATATCTCGAACTTTAATAAATTGTCCACATATATATAACAAAATGCATCAGCTTCATATTTACACTTTCGCGACGACATTTTAGTTTATTCTAGATTTGTACATAACACCTGATGGTTGTTTATCACTTTAGCGCCATCTAACGGCACTGTGTGTATTAGGAAAGCAAACTTTATACCGAAAAAAGGTATTTTCTCTTCGTTTTTGTTCATAATAAAGCAGAAAATCATAAAATAAACTTTAGGACAAAGAACGAAAATTATTTTGTAGAGTCGCGTTTTCCTCGTAAGCGTTAATAATTTCAATTTTCTCTTTGACAGTAAGGTTTGTTCTCGCCAACGCTATAACTGAATACAAATGACTGTGCAAACCAAACTAAATGTGAGCATGAAACAACTCACTTTTTATCCGGGAAATCCCCTTTTTCTAATTTTTTTATATTTTGTCCGCTTATGAGGAGCTCACGTGCGCTCATCATAGGTTTTTGTTTGATTTGTTATGAAAAGAAATCTTAATGTATTTTGATAAAAGGTTCGCGTCCGCTCAACAGAGTTTTTTTTTGCAAATTTTATGATAATAACTGTCCGCGTCCGGCCGTACTTTGAGGGTAAAAATTGTTTAATCTAGAGACGAAGAAGCTGCAATGAAAATAATGTAGCGAAAAATTTTAGTAACAATCACAAAGTCGAATGAGATGAAGGGCTGATGTGTAAATTCAGCAATGTAGCAATAAATCAGACTGTGTTTTGGCTATGACGCGTCGCATGTTGGCTGCAAAGTACGCAATTTTTTCTGCTTTAAGCTGGCGATTTTACATAAATTTCTCAGGGGATAGAAAAAAACCCAGCCGGAACGGTGGTGGTGGGCGTTAAAATGTTCATTTCGAACTGAATGATACCAGGCTCTCTGACAAGTATTTGAGCATTGCTTCGGTATGAATCTGAATCATGATGGTATGCTAAGCCAATATATAGGATTTTCTAACCAAGCTGGCGCATAGCGTGTCGACTACTCCTCTTCACTCAACGAAATTTGTGCAAGGGCTTTAAGTTCATGCCAAGTCTTATTCAAAAATCGCATTTCCGTCTCCGTTGAACGAGCGCCAGGTGTTCGTGGGCTGTCTACATTTCGTTCTGTCTGTCTGAATTGGTTCCAGCGCAGCGCCTGTTTGGCGATGTTGTCTTTGCTGTTCCTGAGAGTGTGGCCGATCCATTGTTATTTCCTTCTGCGGATTTCGGTCGCCATATCGGATGGATTAGTCCTCCTTAGCAATAGTTCGGTGTTAGATATAATTCGTGGCTAGAAAATTCGCATTATGATCACGCCTTGTGATCATTGCGGCGTTCTTCCACTAGGTATGGCCATATAGCAGGACGAATTTGACAGATGCGTTGCAAATTTGCAGTTTGGTGTGAGTAATTATGTTATTATCTTACCAGAGCAGCGCGCAAGGCGCTTAGACCTTGGTAATTCTGCTTTTAACGTCAGCCTCGCTTCCTTAATTTGCGACGAACATAAATCCCAAGTAGCAAAAATTATCCACGTTTTCAAAAACCAAAGACAAACTAAGGTTAAATTGTTAAATCGGCTATCACAGAAAACAGCGTTGCCCATTTGAAGTACTGCGCCTTTACAAAAAACGCATTATTTAATAGAGTTTTAATTTTGAATAAAGAGGAGTAGAATATGTCCAATTTTATTTGTATTTTCGAACGTAATAATCCACTTTTGACTTTTAATTTTATGTTCACTGGCAAGATGGAATTCAATTTGCAGGCAGAGGAATTTATAAGCAGCTAAATCCAAGTAAAATATGCTTGAAAATAACTGAAATTTGATCAAAAATGTTCGTGATTAATAATCAAAGCTGTAAAAGTGCTGTACTACACAGCACGAAGACTCGAAAATATTGATAGAATTGAAGAAAGATCCAGAGAAGTCGGCAGCAAGTATAGTTAAAGTGCCGAACTTAAAGGTTAGCAGCCGAACTGTACAACGCAGAGCATGTGCAGGTGGACTGAACAGTTATAGAGCAGCAAAAAAGCCATTTATTTCAACAAAAAATCGGCTAAAGCGGGAGAAATTCGCTCGGGAGCACATTAACTGGTCAGTGAAACTATCGAGAATTATACTTTTTTCTGAATGAATCAAAATTCAACTTGAAATACTCAGACGGAATGAGAAGAGTTCGCCGGCCAAAAAATAAACATTTAGATCCTCGATACTGCAAAGGTACGGTTAAGCATGGCGGAGGTGGTATTATGGTGTCGGGTTGTTTTTCTGGGTTTGGTGTTGGACCTCTCCATTTAATAGATGGAATTATACAAACCTATTGTATACCAAAATATACTAGAGACCGTGATGCTCCCCATGCTGAGTGGAATATGCCACTTTCGTGGTAGTTCCAACAAGATAACGACCCAAAGCACACCTCGAAGTTGGTAGCAAATTGGATCGCATCGGAAAAAATCAATGTGCTCGAGTGGCCAGTACAATCTCCGGACCTCAATCCAATTGAGAACCTTTGGGAGATACTCAATAGGAGGATAGACAGGCAAGGAGTAAATGGGGACAAAAAGAAGCCATTTGAAGCTGCCAAATAAGCCGGGTTGGATATTCCACTCGACGTTATCAACAACCCAATAGCTTCCATGCCAAAAAAACGTAGTCAAGTTATAAAAAATACATAATGGCTATGCTATAAAATATTAGTTAATTATTGTTATTCCAATATGTTTTTTACGCATATAATTTTATGAAGCCAACTATTTGTTCAAGAAATAAATAATTCGTCTTAATTTCTGGGTATTTAATTTATATTTGAAATGACATTTCACGTTAGAAAAATATAATTACATCGAAGTATGAATGAGTTCAATATGTTTTGCCCGGCACTGTACATACCACTTTGATCAAAAAGTTCGCGAAATATTTCAGAAAATTCCAAATACACTTTTACGGTATGCCCCAAAAGTGATATTATCGCCTTCAAAGTATTCTCCATCAACTGCAACGCAGTTCTGTCCGCGTTTGATCCAGCTCTCGAAATATTTCTGAAACTCTATTTTCGGTTTAGCCATCAGAGGCGTCTACGATTTTCCCATTACTTCCTTTCAGCTGTGGAAACGCGTTCCGCGTAGTGGTTTTTTGACTTGATCAAACAGAAAAAAATCGCAGAGAGCCATATCAGGTGAATTCGTTTGCTGTTGGATGATTTTTATTACGTTCTTGGTGTAAAATTCACGAATAAGGATGCCACTGTGCGACGGTGCTCGTGAGAATCCATTTGTGAGAAATACGGAAAAATCTCTATCACTGGTTGTATTTACATATGTTTGATGTTTTTCTTTTAGATGGTAAGAATTCAGTAAGATGTCAGTTTCTTTCGAATGCTTTTGCTACTAACCAGATGGAAGTCTTAGTCTAGTGGGAGTGGCAGCATTTTTTTTTTGCACTAAGCATTCCTCTGCATGGCTATTGTAGGCGAATGTTGAAAATAAACATTGTTCTTTATAATAAAAAAAAATTTTAAATTATCCTTTATACCAAAAAACATCATCATTCCACTTACTATTTCGCAGAAAAAGGCTCTGCTTTAGTCATTTCACGCGCAATAACAAATACCCAAAAAGCCAACAACCTCGCCCAAAACCATAGCCTATGCGGCATTGCAGGCCATTACCATTTTGTTTTGATCGCTGCTGAAATTTTTGCCGCCACTTGACGAGTACACAACTACGGGTATTTCCATTCAGTTTGCAGCGCATTGTATTTATTGGGTCTCTTGTGATGTTGTTGCTGCCTTGCCACACATTCTTCACACTCGTACAATGCATTTGTACTGCAAAAACAACAACACAAATTAAAAAGATAAACAAAAACGGAGCGACCAAATAATTCAGTGTTGCACTTCGCCCCGCCGAAAGCATGATTTACGAGTTGCCAGAAAGCCGGTTTCAATGGATTCGAATAACCGGCATGAAGTGAAGTCAACGCAGGCATAAGCATACACACGCACACGCACACGAGGGTGAATGCGCAGTAGTGAGTTGGAGGAGCATTCGCTCGCGTTGACATTTGTGCGCGACATTAGCGCTGTATTAAATCAGTGGCAAAGAGCGAGAGAGAGAGAGAGGGAGAGAGCGCATGCGAGGAGAGCGTGTGCATGCGTTTATTCGAAGTTCGAAAAAAATATTATATGTATATTGTTTGTAGGCGCATATGCCGCACTGCTTGTTGTTATTTTCCGGCATTTTGCTTCACACCGTCATTTGTTTTTCTTGTTTTATCGTTTGCGTTTTACTCGGCTGGTTCGCATTTTTACGTTCAACGGGCCGCCGCTGTTGCTGCTACTGCCTACTGCCTTCTTTTGTTCGCCTATATGTCCGTATGTATGTTTGTATGGTACTACATACATATCCATTTGTGAGGGTGTGTGTGTGTGTGGTTAGCTTGTTAATCGCATTTGCTTTTGTGCGCCCATTTGTTTATCAGCATTTCTTGTTGCGTTTTTTTGTCTGCTTGTCTGTCGATCCTCCTCGTCTACGCCTTCTGCCTCTGTCTTGTTTTCTTTCAATTGCTCACTGGCCTGCGCTTACATTACCGAAAACATGCCGATCATTGTTGTTTACTGTATCTGTTCTTGTTGTTGTTGTTGTCCAATATGCTCGATTGAATTTACGTCTTGGCCTTCTCGTTCCTCAGGTTCTTCAATCGATGTGTTGCTGTACTTTGGCCCCACACATTTTATCTCTTTTCTGCATGCTCACCCAGTCTGTGCCGCCTTTCTGCTCTGATTATACACTGTTCAACTCTTTGCTGAGCTGCTGCTGCCTCTCTTACAGCGCTCACACAGCTGCTCTGCTGCCTTTGCTGCTGCTGCTGCTGCGTTGTAAAATTTTCCGCTTTCATTCAATTATCAGCGTCTACCAGCAGTAGCGGTATTGTGGCGTACTTATGCTTGGTGTACACTCATTCGGTCCATGGCGCTCTTTGGTAACAAATTTCTCTTTGACTCACGGGAATAGTAAAAATTGTGTTGCTGCCCTTATTATCTGCTGTTTTTTTTGGCGTTGACGCCACTATCGTTTCATTCATCTTCAGCGATTTCTGTAACTTATTTTCTCCACTGGCTGTATTCACTCTCTTCATATGGCTATCCCACTCTTCGCGCTCTCTGCGCACACTTATTAGAGTCTATGGTCTCAATTCAATTTGTTCCAACTGTTGTTTTTTGTGTATTAAGTTGAAACTTTATTTTCAATTCGTTTTATTTCGTTTTTTTTCTAGTGCGCGTTACGTTTTGTCCGCCTTTCGGGGTCAACGTCATCTTGAGGGTTGTTTTCATTCGTGTTTTGCTCTCGACGCCGTCGTAGTTTTTGTTGCTTGAATTTTTACTCATCGTTCTGTCGCGGCGAACGCTGCTTGCGCTGTGTAGTTGCCCTTTAAGTGATGCCATTGTTTGTGCTTTTGCTTTTTTCGGGGAAACATCCAAATTGTCTGACTGTGTGTGTATGTGTGTGTGAGGCATGTGTGTGGTTTCATTCCATCTACACTGCGGTATTCGTCTGCTCGCTGTCTGTCCGTCGACTCATGCTTCTGCCAGCGCTTGATCTGCCGCGTTCCTTTTGCCGACGCTGACCTTTTTCCCGGCGTTTCTGTGCTCCATTGCGTCGCTGTTAGCACATTCTTTATCCATATTTCCACACATACTATGCAAACATGTGTATGTACGTGTATGTATGCGTTTTTTATGTTTTTGGTATTTTTATGCATTTTTAATTGACTTCTAGTTATTTCGGGCAATTTCAGTTAACTGCTCTAGTTTTACAAAACGACAGCCCATATTCGTAATGTTGTCATTATTACTTTGTTAGTAGTAAACTTTTTATGTTGCCCTTGTCCCAGTGACCTTTCGTTATATTTACATACACAAAAATAACTGTTTTTTAGACAGCCGGATGTCGAAATAATTATTTATAACGCGCTTTTATGTTATCTACTATTTTTTCCAGATAGTTTTCATCATAGAAGAGTTCTTCTGCACTAAAAAATTGAAAAACCTCAAAAAATTGAAAAACTGAAAACCCTATTTCTTGAAACTAATTTACAAATTTCAATTAAAATTTGAACGCCTCAAAACTACTTACATTCAGTTTCATCTCCGAATTTTCGAGTGCATCGCCCAGTTTACTCTCTTTCTAGAGTGAGTGCATCCTTTCTACTCTCTTCGCCCAATACAGGCGCATACTCATTCAGTCAAGCAGGTACAGTCGCCGCAGTCGACAGATAGGCTGCAGAAACAGCAACAACTGCAATATCAATATCATCAACAAGAACAACAACTACACGCATACATAACTGGCATCACACAAATTCAACCCGTATCTGCATGAATGCTGCATTTTCTGGGGTAGGTCAGTTTGAAATTCAGATGATTGATTTCCACTGCTGGCTGCAGATTGAACCAGAAAAACAGGCGTTGCGACAATGTGACACTAGTGCTTCCGGCAAATACCTACTATCCACATTTATGTATTTCTCATCATGGGGATGATGAACAGCGACCAGGTACAATATAAAGTGTCTGTACATATGTGCATATGTATGTATGTATGTGCATATAAAGGTAGTTGTAAGTATATAAGGGCAAGGCACAAATAAATGTGCGTGTACTCCGAAAAACTGCACAGGGTGGCTCAATAAGTTCATGGAGTAGCGCTGTTCTTAGGCAGCGATAGATTGCAGCCATTGGTAAGCAGTAATCCGTGATCATTTGGCATCAAATAATGCGCGCTTATCGCTGCTTATCTTCAAATCGTTTCATAAATCAAAATCAATATTGTCTTTAACTTTTATGTTTTTTGCATCCAGGAAGCTTTCGACTGCTGCCCCTAATTGTTAGATAGTACACATTTAAATGCACCACGACGGCTTCTACTCATACGTGTCTCCCTGTCTTTCTATGCTGAAGTTGCTAGAACGAACTATGTCCATAGCGCACCCACTGGTCACGGTATTTGTGAATTTAACCAGATCTCAACTTCTAACGACCTTGATTTCTCTCTTTCATCTAAGTTTCACGTATTATTTACTCATTTTAATCGAAATTGCCCGGGAAATAGAATATCATCAACAGGTATCTGCATTCTATCTGCAATCTTCAGAGAAATATCATCAGGGCCAAAGGGCTATTCGAAACTCAACATTATGAAGGGAAATATAAGAAGAGCATTTTCGTTGATACTTGACCAGGGAATTATGAATCATATAAAAATATGCACAGAATCAGAAGCACGACAAGTTTTAGGATCAAAATGAGTGGTGGTGCATATGAAGTAAGAAACTTGAACGTTCCATATTTATGGGATAAGAAATGGGGTCCTGCATTTTTTTCACGCACAGTGAACAGAAATCGTTGCAAAGAAATTGTGCGATTTATTTGTTTTCATAGAAGAAGCGAGCAAAGCCAACGTCTGCAGACTGACAAATTTGTTCTCATCTCTAAGGTATGGAATGCATTTATAGAAAATAGTCAAAACTGCTACAAACCAGGCGCAAATATTACTGTTGATGAATAGCTAACAAAATCAAGACGCTGATTTACGTAATATTATATATGCCCAGTAAACCCGATAATTTCGGAATGAAGTTCAGGTTGGCATGGGACGTTTAAAGTAAATATATTGTGAATGGATTTCCGTATTTGGGGAAAGCTGCGACGAGGCCAATAGCAATATCACTTAGTTAATTTGTTGTTCTTAAACTCACTGTGGAGGAAATATAACCACCGAAAATTTTTTTACAAGCACATTTTTAGCAACAAAACTTTTATCAAAAAGAACTATATAGAATCTCGTGAACAAAAATCTATTGTCACCAAGCGATTAGTTAGACAGAGCAAGAAGGAATCATACAATCCCACAACGGAGCTTAAAAAGGACCTAAATATTGCTGCATCTGTTGAATTCGCACTCGACTGAGAGAAAATAATTTGAACGCTTGTAGTCCGACAAAAGTTCCGCTGTTGACCAATAAACACGCAGCTAAACGCATAAAATTAGCTAAGCAACACTCCAATTGGCCAGTGGAGAAGTGGGGAAACATATTGTGGACAGATGAGAGCAAAATCGTGTTGTATTGAGGTACTTGTTCTCGTAGTTACGTTAGAAGACTACCAAATGAGAGGAACATAGACCGATGTACACGAAAAAAACCATTAAACACGGGGGTTCCAGCATTGTGATATGGGCGTGCTTTTCCTATTATGGAGTAGGTCCGATTCATTGGATTACAACGATCATGGATCAGCACGTCTACGTCGATATCCTGTAAAATGTAATGCTAGCATATGCAGAGGATGAAATACCATTAAAATGGGTCTTCCAGCAGGACAATAACCCCAAGCACACGAGCAAAAAAGCTAAAAAATGGTTTGGGAACAACACCATCAACGTCATGGAATGGCCCACACAGTCTCCAGATCTCAACCCAATTGAGAATTTGTAAACTGATGTTAAAAAGGCAGTTCATACTTGCAGTCCAACTTGTAATGGGCGGTTGTAAAGGAAAGTTGGGAGAGAATTCCTATTACTAGATGCCACTGAGCGGCCAATAAAGGATACTCAACAAAGTATTAACACACTAGTTAAATGGCACATAGTTATGGATTAAGAGTACTTTTGTTTTACATTTTTAAGTTAATTTTTTGTTACCGCCTTATTTTGACTGAAATATGTTGGGTTGGGTACATAATGCTGTATGATACAATATTCTGTTTACAAAATGCTGTATACAAAATTCTGTATTTCAAAATTCTGTAAAAAATATTCTGTATTGCCGAAATGCTGTAAGTAAATGATAAGAAATTCAACAAATTTTATAAAAAAAAGTGCGCACTTTTTTTCTTCAGTTTCGATAGAATCCCTCGTATTTTTGCGTAGAACTCCTTTTCGCGTGGGCGGCCTTCGGCTGCGCTTCAAAAAAATAACCCTCATCAGTCCGACTCCGGCTACGCAATCCACCGCATTTTTGCGTAGAACTCCTTTTTCCGTTGACTTTTGTCAACACAAAATTTTTTCAATACAGAATTTTGTCAATACACAATTTTGTCACTACAGAATTTTTTTAAGACAGCACAGAATTTTGTTTTTACAGAATTTTGTAAATACAGAATTTTGTCACTGCAGAATTTTGTTGCGTTAATTTACAGTATTTCGTACGAAAAGAATTTTGATATACAGCATTTTGTAGGGACCCCAAATATCTTATGAAGAGAATATAAAGTGTGGTTAAGTTTCAAGGGCCGGTGTTGATTTTGAATAGAGTACATTTTTTTTAGGAAATTATTGTCATTTCTCTTTATTATGATAATATTGGTATGGCTCAATTACGCATAGAATAAAATATTGGCCAAGTGGCCGCCGCGGCCTAATGATGCCGCCGTCCCATAAACCGCACCAAACAGTCACTCTTTGTGGGTGCATTGGTTTTTCGGCAATCACTCTTGGATTATCATTGGCCCAAATGCGGCAATTCTGCTTATTGGCGAATCCACTGAGGTGAAAATGTGCCTTATCATTGAAGATGATTTTCTTCACGAGGTGCGCGATATGCATTTTGATTTGAACGCCCGTTTTCATAATAAGCCTGAATAACTTTAACGCGTTGCTCGATTGTGTATCTTTCCAGGGTTCAAATTGAGTTAGTCTGAAATTGAAAAAATGTCAAATGATATGCAAAAAAAAATTTCACCCTTAGCTGTGGTTCACATTAACATCGGGCCTTGAAATTTAACCACCCTTTATATTATTAATGAGATGTTAATCAGAGTTTTTAATAAATTACAAGATTTTGCATTCAAAGAACGATGTGATCTATAGCACCACAACTAAATTATACAGCTCGCATTGGAGTTTCGTAATTTTAGCGGAGTTCTTAATAACTGAATACATGTTCAAGTCATTCCACATAAAAGAATGTTGACAGAAGAAAAGCAGGAGATGTCGTTTACAAATAACATAAAAAGCAATGGGCATAGGATGACGCTACCCTGTGGAACACTAGAAGTAGCGAAAAAAGGCGCTGATTGAGCGTCATCCACAGCCATCGATACAAATTAGAATTCAGGCAGTGCAGAAAAGTTGTATGAAAACCGAGAGAAGCGAATACGCGATGCGCAACTTTGCCGAAGGCCTTCGAAAAATCAGTGTAAAGGCGCCCAGAAGCAAAAGCTGAGATGCAATACGCATTGATGGCTTGTGCGCCAAGGTAAACGACTACCTCGCCTGCCTTCACTCGATTCTTCACTGCGAGGAACCTACAACTTGTCCTCACGAAGGCCACGGCCAACCTCTTCAACAAAGGAAAGGCAAAGGAGGTCAAACTGCAACTTAAGGTAAAAGTCAACGACACACCAATTCCGACTGTTAACAACCCCAAAATCTTGGGGAGTTACCTTCGACAGTTTGCTCTCCTTCTCAGCGCATACAACCGCTATTGCCACTAACGTCCAAAATCGGAACAAGGTCCTCAAATCGCTTGCCGACACCACAATTAATAACAAGGTCCTCAAAGAGGGTCCTTGAAGATCTGATCTCTGACACCCAATAGCATCTGTAACAAGATTTTGTGCGATAAAAGTGATGGAATAAGTTGATCACGACCATATTTTTCCTTTGTTTTAGTTATTTACGCACATTAATTTGAAATAAATTTTTACTAAAACCCCTATCCCGAACTTTAAAGGCCCATATCTCGATTTCGAAGGTTAACTTCGAAAATCGGAGAAATCACTTTTTTACTTATGACTCAATCTTAAAAAAAAGTGGATTGGTACAGTACTCAGCTGAGTGTAGTACAGTCTGATGGTTAGTGGTTAATGGTAGTAAAGGGTTAAGGTATGGGCCTTTAGCACTGCGACCATATTGATCTATTGTGCACCCTATGGTGTCTATTGACTGTTAAGTATGCTTATGAATTGTATCAGCTCCTTCTGAGGGACTGATTGTAGGTCTTCATCTATAAGCATGAACTTGTTTAAAAACTTTTTCCTTCTATGCGTCAACCCTGGACATTCGGTGATGAGATGTTCTATAGATTCCTCATCTTCGCAGCAAAATCTGCAGGTGCTAGTGTTAGTTATGCCTAATTTATTTAAGTGTTTGTTGCAGGTGAAGTGACCCGTGAGGGCACTTGTGAGAGTGCGAATGCTCTTTTTGTTTAACGTGAGGGCCATGTTAGCTCTTTTAGCATTGAAACTTAAGAACTTTTTGGAGTGTCTACTTTGTTCCAATGCTGATTTATTAGGGTTTTGGCCCAGTATTTTACTTTTTGTTTTAGGCTGTTTTTGTTATATCCAAACATGGGACTAGGTCCGATGAAATTTACATCTGCCCCTTTTTTGGCTTGAAAGTTTGCCTTTTCGTTGCCTCATGTCCTGGTACCCAAATTAATGAGACATTGTTTTTGGATGCCAGGTTATTGAGTGCCTTGTGGCATTCTAAGAGAGTTTTTGAGTTGTAGGTATAGCTATCGAAAACTTTTAGAACTGATTGGCTGTCCGAGAGTATTCTAATCTTTACTCTCTTGTGGTTTCTACGTTGCATGATGTTTGCTGCTTCCATTATTGCGTATAATTCCGCTTGGAAGATGGTGGTGTCCCTGGTGAGAGTGAATGATCTGTTGATTCTGGGCTCCTACACCTTAAGGTGTTTTTGATCCATCAGTGTACAATTTTTGTGAATCATCATTCATCCATTTTGGGTTTGTTTTCCACTCGTTCCTCTGAGGAAAGGTAACTGTGTATCCTTTTGTGAAACAGAGGGTTAGGTCAATGTGGTCTGAAACTTGAGCCATGCTTATGGTGTTTTTCACTTTATTTAGGATACTTAGGTGACCGGTGAGGTTGCCTAATTTGAAATTTTCTTTCATGTGTAGCATTAGTGCTTGCGTAGCTGCTTCCTTGTACAGTCTGATAATAAAAATACTAATTGGCTCTTACACCCTTGATTGGGGTTTTGGCTTTCTCTTCTTTTGTGATATGCTTTTCCACAAATAGCGGGATCTACAGTTTTATACCACCGTCTGCCGCCAATCGGTTGGTTTTTTATGAGTAGCTTTTTCATGGCAGAAATGCACGCGGAGCTGTACGATTGCCTACCGAACGGCGACCGCTATTAGAAAAACCTGTTTCTATCATTTAGTGTTTCATGCACGCAGATTCGAACCCATGCACTTCCGAATGGTAGTTAACTCACCAACTTAATCGATTACTGCAACTAATACAACCACTCTAGAATAGACCTGTAAATGAAGCATTTCAACAATCCATGCATGTCTGCTTGTAATCACCACTTGCAAATGTGCATATCCATACGTACGCGCATATTTCGCAAACAAATCGAGTGCACGTGTACTAATACATCTACACGAGATTCTGTGTTTGCACATTTCTACAGCAAAGCAATACTTTCAATAGTACTGGCTTTTTTTCTCCGATTATATTTTGCTCCACTATCGATATACAGACGATTCTTCTTTGGGCTATACTCGTACGAGAGTATCGCTTGCCTGTCATCGCACTTCGGATTGAATGCACGCCTTTCGGTTAGTTTAGTTGATGGTCTGCGCGTTATATGAAAAATGAAAGAAGCAGATGTTGGCACTCATCCAAGATGTTAATACTCCCACAAGTAATTCGGCTTGCGATATCATTGACAGTGGAGGTGGAGGTAGGTAGGTAGGTCTGGTGGCTGTCAATATGACACACATAGACCTGTCGTAGGTACGTTGTGATATTACTGGAGTATCTTCCTTATACTAGAGGAGCAGATGTGTGATATGCTTTTGTCAGCTCGCTGGCCGGCTCAATGCTTCCTCGTTTGTGTTTCATCAAAGCGCATTAGTTAGCGCGGCTATTACTGTTTTAAAGGTTAATGGTGCCAGCACTCACCGACGTAAACGCAGGGCCTTGTCAGCTGTTACGACGAAACTAATGAGAGCCCCATGTAAATGAAAAATCACCACCCTTCCGATCTGTAGTAAATTAGATTTTATCGTAGTTTTATTTAGTAGATTTTGCAATTTCTGAAGGTCAACCGCCCACTCTTGCAATAATTTTAGCTTCATCTGTGAAGAGGTTTTTAATTTGCTGATTATACCACAAAGATGAAGAACCATTCACATTGTTCGCCATGACGTGTGACTCACATATTTCTAAACGAACGAACGTAGTCTTAACCGCAGTTCACTCTTCGTATATCACTTTATGGCCGCACGAACGTTGCATAAATTGCCAAGTTCATCTTGAACTAAGCACCAATTTATCAGCTGAGGATTTTTCTCTAACAAGGATCGCCCTACTGAGTGCTCATCATCATCATCTTCCTAGCAGTTACAGCTTGGGGTGAGCCAGTGCTTCTGTCACAATCGCGCTCCACACGACAAGGTTCATTGCGCCGCTTTTCCTAGCATTTATAGGGCGTCTACATCAAAGTCGTCTGCCCATCTTTTCGACGATCTTTCATGCTTTTATGCTGCCCATAATTAGACAGTTGAAGGTCTTTTTCGTAGTTCTGCTGTCGTTCATTCTGCGTAGGTGTCCAAACCATCTCAGCTGCTGATCCGATGTTTTAATCTGATACCAGGTTCTAGAGCATCATAGGTCTTTTAACAGCTATGTAGAAACAGTGCATAAACCTAATATATTACATGACAGCCTACTGCCTTTAAAAGCAATCAGATATTTCTATAAAAACAGCCACATATTTCGTAGATACTTTAGTGGTGAACGCGGTATTCCCTAGTTTTTAGGTACACCAAGTTTGATATTTGTATTTCTCTGTTATAGATACTAAGTTTTTATTTTTGACTTCAACAAACTAAGCTACTGGTAGTTTTGGGTCATATACTAAGAATGAATGCGAATGAAGTTGGTATTAAGTTAGGTCGTTTAGATAATATTACCTTAACTAAGTTCAAAATTTAAGCAACATAATGTGTTTGAAAAGGGTTATGAAATCCCCTTGAAGTTTATCATGCGGAAACCTGTATGAATTTTAAATCGTAAAGGATTTATTTTCCAACATGAAAGCTCGCGTGATCTGACGCTATGCCTGCAAAACATACCCATCTTTGCGCCTTCATATTTCCAACTTTCTGTACCTCTTCAAATCACCACAGAGCTCCTACAGAATACAATTAGGTCTTTGCTCAGTTCCCATTTTATATGAGAAATTTACATTTGAAGGAGATCAAATGTTTATATTTTATTAAGACTTTTCAGAATCTATCTAGAAATGTACTAGCGAAACCAACTAGAAAATATCGCGTATATATCGATTTCTCTACAGCAATAACGCGCGCATGCACACATACATACACATCTGTATGTACATACATTAGTGAATGCTAATATCAACTTATGTACTTAGATATTTGCACATATGCATGCACTTATGTGCCCTGCAGGGAAAACGAAACCTAGCGAGACAAATTTTTTGGATTCTGGATTTCTGAGACAGCTGGAAAGTGGCCAAAAATAAGTGTGTGTAAAAAGAACAGCACATGCTTGTGTGCTGAGACGCAGTCAACTATTTTTGTTTTGCAGGGTAGCCAAGTTCACCCCGAGCTGCCATTGCCATGATGGTGGAATATTTTCCTTAGAAAGGCGTGCAAAACAAAGCAACTCGTGTAAGCTGAAAAAACTCTAAATATTAAAAAAAAAAATGAATTTCATATTTGATAAGTATTTATAAAACAAAAGAAATGTATTTTTATTACAAAAAAATCTAAATCAATCAGAGAAACTAGTAAATAATAAAATTGGTGTAGATTGAAAATTCAAGCCATAAGTACAAAAATATAAAGATTCAAATTGAAATTAGAAAAAAAATTTATTTTGCAATTATTCATCACTATTTGGTAGCAAGCGTGCACGTTTATTTTTATTTACATATTTTTTATTTATTAAAAAAAATATTTTTAATATTATTTAAAGAAA
This sequence comes from Anastrepha fraterculus, assembly GCA_037575425.1. Classification (NCBI taxonomy): domain Eukaryota; kingdom Metazoa; phylum Arthropoda; class Insecta; order Diptera; family Tephritidae; genus Anastrepha; species Anastrepha fraterculus. The sequence goes on along the minus strand of JAYXIM010017812.1, from coordinate 119,025 downwards.
AATTAAATATTATATAATATAAAAAAAAATAAATAAAAAAAATTAACATAAAAAAATAAAAATGAAAAAAAAATAAATAAATAAACATAATATTAAAAATTAAAAAAATAGTAAATAAGAAATAATAAACATAAAAAGATAAAAATACAAATATAAATATTTTTTTATAAATAATATAATAAAGAAATAATAAACATAAAAAAGAAAATAAAAATATTTAACAAAAAAAATATTAAAAAAATAATAAATAAAAAAAGTAATAAAAACCAAAAAAAATATTTTTAAATAAAAAATATTACAAAAAATAAACATAATATTTAAAAAAATAATAAATAAAGAAATCATAAACGTAAAAGAAGTAAAAATAAAAAAATAATAAACTTAAAAAAAGTAATAAACATAAAAAACTAAACAAAAATATTTAACAAAACAAAAAACCAAAATATTAAAAAAAATAATAAATAAAAAAAGTAATAAACACAAAAAAAATATTTATATTTTTAAATTAAAAAAATATAAAAAAAATAAAAATAAATTTAAAAAAGTAATAAATAAAAATATCATAAACGTAAAACAATAAAAGTAAAATAATAATAAACATAAAAAATAAAAATATTAAAAAAAAATAAACATAATATCTAAAAAAATACTGAATAAAAAAATAATAAACATAAAAAAATTAAAATATAAATATAAATATTTTTTTCTAAATAATATAATAAAGAAATAATAAACATAAAAAACGCAAATAAAAATACTTAACAAAACAAAAAATAAAAATATTACAAAAAATAAACATAATATTTAAAAAAAAAATAATAAATAAAAAAAGTAATAAACACAAAAAATAGATTTATATTTTTAAATAAAAAAAAAATATTAAAAAAACGCATAATATTTAAAAAAATAAAAAAAAATTAATAAACATACAAAGAAATAAAAATATAAATTTTTTATTTATTTATTTATTTATATTTCTTTTATTTATATTTATAGTTTTATTTTTGTTTTAATGTTTTTTATTTTTTAATTTTTTTTTTTAATATTATGTTTAGTTATATATATTTTTATTTTTTCCGTTTTATTATTTTTTTATTTATTATTTTCTTGAATATTATGTTAATTTATTTTGTTTTTTTATTATACGTGTTTTTTAAGTAATATTAGTTTAGAGTGAGCATTCAATCCATAAATACGTTGTTGTTGTTGTTCATACAAAGTGGCGCAAAATTAATCATACTATCGGACATTTCTTAATATTTGCTTCTTTTGGTTTTTTTCCCTGAAACAAAGTCTGTTATTAGCCTATATTTTTTTCTTTCTCGAGTTGTTCATACAAATTTAATCATCCTATCGGAAATTTTTTAATACATATTTGCTTCTTTTGGTTTTCCCTGTAACAAATTCTTTATTTAGCCTTTTTTTCTTTCTCTAGTGGTTCATACACAGTGGCGCAAAATTAATCATCCTATCGGAAAATTTTTAATATTTGCAAACGGCGTCGTACGTCAGTTATATGTGACACTTGTGAACCACATAAACAGCTTCAGTACACAAACAAAAAAGCAGTGGGGCGCTTGAAGATCAAATAAAGATTTCCATCCTCAACATATTTTTTTATTAGTAAAAAAGTTATTCAAAAACAAATGCGGATGATTTATTTTGCGCCACCTTAGGCAATATTTGTTTATCCAACTACACGCGATCTAAATATTACGTTGAAATTTGAATGCAGAGTTGAACTGGACTTGACTTAATGAAGCATTTTTTTTTTTGGAATCATGTTTTGTTTAGAAAAACATTTTGTGTTTTGAGATTCGTGCAAGAACGAAAATTTCGTGTAAAAAACCGTGTTATTTCAAAATCGTGTAAAAAAAGGCCGTGTAAAAAGAGAGTCGCATGTATTTTAACAAATCTCAACTTCGAATTAGAAAACAAAAATTAAATATTTTTTTCAAAAACTTCGAATCATTTAGGGACTTCTACGAAAATATTCAAGTTTCGTTTGACCCAAGGCGCATTCATTAAAGGTGGTGACAATAGACCAACAACAATGTTTGGTACGTTTGATTGTCAGAGCAAAGTATTGGAAAAGTAGAAAACATAGAATGAATTCGCCTTGTTTCATTCTGGGCTGACAGTCACATGGACGCAGCGAAAGAAAAAAAAAAAACAAATCAGCGGATTTACCAATACCACTTTTAAGGATTCGCCTTGGTTTGACCCATGCAATTTTTAATGCCATTTTTTTTGCGCAAATCTCGCTTATTTTTATTATTATTTCATATTTTGAAATTTTATACCACAGCATTTTCCAACTGGGTGCATCCATTCGCGTAAGTTACAATACCGATTGATTTATGAAATATGCAGTTAATGAGTAAAACAAAAGCTATTGAGTAATAGGAATTGCTAATAGTTCACTTCCATTAGAATGGCGCCTGTAAATGCGGCACGTGTGGTGTAAAAATTTGCATATGGACATAAAACTTTAAGCTTTTGCAATTATTTGTAAAAAATTGATTTTTCGCTGAATGAGGTGAATGCCTGATATTGCGCTTAAACGTTCCCATACATATATGCATACATACATACATACATACAAACGTACGGAAATGTGCATGTATTGGAGTTGAAATGGAGCGTCGATACTTACAAGGTATTCTCTCAATATTTGGAATCTCGTATTGACAGCTAGTGGGTTGCACAGTGTAGTTCACACAAAGTCCATTGAAGTATTGAACGAGCAATGTGGAAAATGAAATATTGTTTAGAAGAAAATAATTCATAAATATACAAATTTGAGTTGATAGTTGGAAACTTCGAGCAGCTGAATAATTCAATTTTCAGCTTTTAGAGCAAACAATTTTTCTTGGATTTTCTAAATTAAAATTTTCCATACTTTTTTGCTACACACTGAGACAAGACTGTAACTAAGCGCACATTTTCAGTTTCATGAGCCACTCAGGCGTGTGCATTGAAGCTTCATTAATAATATCAATACAAAAACTCTGGGTTGTAGTTGGTTTTCTCGCTAATTTTGCATTCGTAGCATTTTTAAGAAAGACGAGGCAGAAACTTAAACTTTGTACATACACGAACGTCCCAAAATTCATTATTCAAGGTGCCGTACATTTAGCGCTTTTAATTGGATTTCAAGATTTTTGTGACCTTGACAGCTAAAAAAAAGGCGTGACATGTCTGAAATTTAGTTTATGGTTCGAGTTTGGCACAAAAAGTTACTTTTCACTCGATCAAAGTTGTACTGAAGAACACTTGGTTGATGGTGCAAATTTTTACCGAAAAATCGTCTTTCAGTTGATGATCATTTTCACCTCGACGGCTAGGCTAACAACAGAGTCGTGCCATTGCTTGGTTAAAAAACTCCACAGAGAAGCCTATGCAACCACTTGGTGTTTGGATGATCGGCCTCATTGGACCATTTTTCTTCGTCAATGGGCAAGAAGCTACCATTGCAGTTAAATCCTAGCATTACAGCGCCATGTTCATTTAAATTTTTGTATACCCAAATTGGGGGGAATCTATCTTCGACATTTAGCTTCGACGGGACGATGTTGCGTGCCACACAGTCATACTTCCGTTTTATCTTTCGCACAACATCTTCGAAAATCGAATAACCCTTAGCTACAGGGATGTCAGTTTGCCACCTGGAAACTAAGATAAAACACCATTAGACCACTTTTTGTGGGCCGCCAGTAAAGATAAGATTAAGCAAACCAGAGATGATTCAATTGCTAAAACATAAAATTCAATTGATCATTCGTGAAGCTCGCGAAAATTTACTAAACATTTTTATTGACAGAATATAAGTTCCTTCAACCCCAACGCCCAATGACTTTAATCGTCTAGCAGCCAAGCTCGGACACTTAGAGAGAAAGTTCTCGAAGGTCCTCTTCCTTGAAAAGCCCCCGCAACTTCTGCAATGAGGCTTAAATGGTAAACCTCGCTTTTCTGCGTGTGTGTGTCTATCGTCCAATGGCCAGTAAACACAGCTAGGAGTTTGGAAATTGAATGACGAGAAGTCACCAGAACTTTCTGCGTCCTGCGTCTATTGTACTTCGGCCAAAGGGTCTCCGAAGTAACACACTCCATCCGCCCTGCGCCTTTCAGAGAAATAAGTTGAACAATTCCCCTTTAACAACAGTCAAGGCGATGTCGATGGTTGGGTAGCAGACCTCTGAGATCAATTCAGTCGACTCCTTCCTGGCAAGCTTATCACCAATTTCATTTCCCTCTTTGCTTATATGTCCAGGAACCAGGAACACAGATTATAGAGGGGCTGCTTGCACAGCCAACAGATTTGATCTTCTACTTACAGGAGTTGACCAATTTGGATCTTCACCGTTGTCTTTGCCTTGACTGTCAGAAAAAAACTGTTAATATCTCCCTCACTTCCGCGTTCTCCAAGCATTCTGCATGCTTGCTAGATCGCCAAGACTTCTGCCTGAAAAAAAACTAGCAGGATTCGTCAATCTAAAAGAATTAGATGAATTGGCTGATTTGAAGAAAACTCATGCTCCGACTCCCTATTCCCTATTCCGTGAGTGAAGACTGGGGTAGCAGCCTCGGTACAGATTCTCCTTCGCTCCAATCCTGCCTACCAAGATTGCCCTGGCACGTCGACTATCAATCTCCAGTTTGCGAATAGAGAGATCTGTACGAAGCCAGAGGTACCAACATCGGTACCGATTCTCCCTCGCTCCAATCCTGCCTACCAAGATTGCGCTGGCACGTCGACTCTCAAACTCCAGTTTGCGAATAGAGTTCAGAGAAATGCGGAGTTAACTGCCTGAAAATACTATGATGTCACTTGAGAGGCTGCCTCCAGAGCCCAAACTCTTTTAACCTTAAACGGGTAAGTAGATGGGAAGTTGGAGCAACATGACAAAACGACTTGTACCTACAAACAAAAAAAAAAAAAAAAAAACAAACAAAAAAATGAAATACAAAAAAGAAGTTTAAACTTGGTAATTCGTTGGGCTCCTATTATCTTGAACTTTATACACCTGTGCAAATCAGTAAATAAATATTTTTCAATTGCAATCTCAAGCAATCCATGTGACTTCAACATTAGTTCGTAGGGTTGCAATGTCCATTGCCTTCAAGCACAGCCGATGAAAAGTGGTCAATTATGGCTCTTATCTTTCATTCAACGAATCAATTCTTGCAATACTTGGGAAAGAAATGGACCGAGATCAAGTTAGGCCGATGCGAAAACAACCACTTGATTCCCTTTCACCAATTTGGTTTCAGAAGAAACCATCCAACAATCGACCACATTTAACGCATTGTAAGCACCATCGAGAACGCTAGGGAAAAGAAGAAGGTATCTTCCGTTGATTTTCTTCTCGTGTCACAAGCATTCGACAAGATATGGCACACAGGATTACTCCAAAACCTGAATTCGATGCTGCCCGCACAATTCTTTCGGCAAGCCAGCCTGTAACTGCAACATTTGCGGATGATACTGTACTACTTGCAGTGCACGATACAATTGAAGGTGGTGCTCCTAAGCTTCAAGATGCTGTCAACCAGGTTGCCTTCTGGGCCAAAAAGTGGAGGCTTAAACTAAACAAAAGTAAATCAGCGCACAAAGTTTTTTCTCTGAAAAATACAGAATACAAACCAATCTTTATGGATGAAGCGACAATCCCATATGTCAATGAAGCCAAATACTTGGGTACTACATTCGATGATCAAACTGCACTGAAGAGCGCACGTAAAAGAGAAACGCGACGAGCTCGATTTGAAACTCAAAAAACTACAATAGCTAGTGGTCATCCTCTAATCCAAGCCACTTCTTCTTTGTTCTTCCACCTGTCTGGTTTCTTCCCTTCTACTTTTCTTCTCCCCTCTCTCTGTATGGTATCACAACGGACAAATTTTAAATTTTTGTCCAAGTGGGTCCCTCGCAAGGACATCCATTTAACCTAACCTAACATTACCTAATTGGACAAACTTATTTTGAAGCCTGTTAGGACCTACGGCATCCATCTCTGGGATGTGTAAGCAAAAAGTACACAACTTCCATTCTACGTCTGCTCAAAAAAGGTTCTTGGAAACATAGTAAATGCGCCATACTACATACGAAACAGTGACATTCACCGAGATCTTGGCACGTTAACTGCCACTGAGGTGACGAAACAATTTGCCATAGTTCACAAAGAGCGTCTACAAAACCATGTCAACGTGGCTGCATCCAACTCACTTCAATTGAATACTACGCAAGAACGCTAAAGTGCATGACAGTTGCAGGCCTCATGCAAAGCGAGTGGTATAAATTTTATATTTGCTTATTAGCAAAACAAAGGCAATACAAACGCTTTCATTGCGCAATTGGGTTAGAGAAAGAAATGTAGGCATAGCCAGGTTAGATAGCTTAATTCATTGCGTCTCATGAAAACTTAGCGCCAGATATCGATTGAGCTGAAGGAAAATGAGTGTAAATGTCGATGAACCAAACTTCAGCGGACGAACTTCAAAGAAACATTTTTGAATATGAGTCCAACCTATAACATAAATTAGGGTTTTCCAATAAGATGTGTTATTTTGATATTCAAAGAAAAATGCTATTTTTTAAAATAAATGATCGGATGTTTATTTCATTATAAAGAGGAAGGTATGCCATTAATAGTGGAAAATGACATCAGACAAATGACCACCACGACCACGCTTACAGGACAATATCCTTTTCATGAAATTTTCCATAACCGAATTGCAAAGTGACTGCCCTATGTCCTCGATAGCCTCACGAATTCCATCTTTGAGGTCTTGAATCGATCGACCCTGGGCTGTTGGCGTAGACCTTCTCTTTCACGTGGCCTCAAAGAAAAAAGTCACAAGGTGTTAAATCACATGATCTCGGTGGCCAATTGTGATCATCTCTTCGAGAGATAATACGGTTCGGAAACTTTTCTCGTAAAAGGTCTTATGTGGCACGTAGCGCCGTCTTGTTAAAAAAAGTAAACGTCGTCCAGATCAATACCACCCAATTACGGCCATAAAAAATCGTTAATCATCTCTTGATAGCGATAAACAACACCTGTTATTGGAAAACCCTTTATATAGGGTGGTTAAGTTTCAAGGGCCGGTGTTGATTTTGAATAAAGTACAATTCTTTTAGGAAATTATTGCCATTTTTCTTTATTATGATAATATTGGTACGGCTCAATTACGCATGGACCCGTTGAACGCCCGTTTTCATAATAAGCCTGAATAACTTTAACGCGTTGCTTGATTATGTATCTTTCCATGGTTCAAATTGAGTTAATCTGAAATTGAAAAATGTCAAATGAAATGCAGAAAAAAAACTTGACGTTTAGGTGTTGTTCACATTCAACATCGGCCCTTAAAATTTAACCACCCTTTATATTTTTTCCGCATTTGTTACTGCCCTTCTTATTTCCTATCGCATCAGCTTTTAAAAAGTTCAAAACAAGCACCAGTGGGCATGTGAATTGTAGGCTGTTGCATTTAAGCTTGGCATTTCCGCTGCTTAGCGCTTAACAATACATTTTTATAGCAAATATTATTGCACTCAAATAAAAGTATTATCTACGAATCTTTATCATGCATAGTTTCTTGTATCACCTTTGTAACTCCTTGACTTGTTGTTGACGTTCACGCCTACGTTCAAGTCGGCGGCGCGCCGTGACGTCACAGCCTGTTCAACGCCACTTGCTTACTGTAATGTAAACAATTACTTAAATGCAAATAAGTCAAACAATTGAAGTGATTATTTCTGTGTTATTTTTTTTTCTTTTTCGCTTGTACTCATGCGTCACAGGCGTGTGTTCGTAGCACAGCTGATTTCGCTGCACCCTCGTAGGCGGGGAAAACATATTTCCCGTTTGTTATTTACGCAAATATTTATTTTCCGCTTATTCGGTTCAATTACAGTGGAATTCATCTAATTCTTTTCTAATGCGAAGGGCTTCTATTATTTATATTTATTAAATAGTTTGTTCAATGCAAATAAATAGTTGCAAATTTTTTTCACATCCGAAAGTAAGCAATGCATTACAAAATAGGCGTAGCTTCGGGTAGAAAATCAAATTGAATAATGCAGTGGATAGAGCGAGCGCGATTTTTTAAAGAGTTGTTTTGTTGTTAAACACAAAATCCAATTGTAAATTTAAAGTGCCTTAGGGTGAAATGAAATGGTTGAAGTGCCAGTCTGGCAACCCTCAAGTAGCACTAAAGCGCCGTTTTGCTAAAAACGGTAGGGTAGCTTCTAATAAAATATTATTATTATTATTACGAGCAGACACACTTGACACCTTCGCTACTCGCGGGATCACAACATGCATACTCTAAAGGTAGATCCACAGAGACAACATTAAATTCGCTAGTTTCAGAGATAGAGATATCAATAGAGAATAAAGAGTAATCTCTAGTAGCCTTCCTAGACATAGAGAGCGCCTTCAACAACATCCTACCGGAGGCCATAACAAGCGCAATGACTGATTTGGGTGTCGCCGAGGGCCTTGTGAAACTTACAGAACAGTTGCTACTAGGCAGGTTCGTAATTTCGACGTTGGGCCCCTCGATGATACGCAGATCCGTCAAGAGGGGCACCCCTCAGGGCGGTGTACTTTCTCCTCTGCTGTGGATTCTGGCAATGAATCAATTGTTGAAGAATCTAGGGGAAAGGAGGATACACGTAGTGGCCAACTGCAGACGATGCTGCAATATTAATAAGGGGGAAATTTCCAGATACCCTCTGCAACATAATGCAAAATGCTTTGAATGATGTAAGTCGGTGGGCTGCATCGAATGGTCTTGGGATAAATCCCAACAAAACAGAACTAATCATGTTCTAATCCCCTCTACCCTTGAGGGAGTCACACTATCAATTAGAGAAGAGGCGAGCTACCTAGGACTTGTATTAGATAGGAAACTCTCGTGGAAACATACGATTAATGATAGAGTAAATAAAGCAGCCACAGCACTCTATACAGGCAAAAGAATTGTGGGAGCAAAATGGGGCCTAACCCCAAAAATGCAGTGGTACGGCCTATCATGACATACGGTGTCTTAGTCTGGTGGCCAACACTCGAGAAAAGAACAACGGTAAAACGCTTAGAAAGTATTCAAAGGGGTGCTAGTCTCTGCATAAGCGGAGCACTAAAGACTACGCCCACGGCAGCGATGAATGTCATGTTGCACTTATTACCGATTGAAGCCTACATCAAACGACAGACTTTTGTAACTCAGCAGAGCTACATGTAAACACAACTTTCCCAACGAGAGAAGATTGGGACAATGGTGTAATGGACAACAGAAGCGGAATCAGTATCTATGCTGATGGTTCCAAGCTAAATGAACAAATAGGCGGAGGCCTTCACTCTGAGGAAATTAATGCCAACATCTCATTCCGGCTATTGGATCACTGCAGTGTATTTCAAGCTGAAATATTGGCCATCAGGGAAGGCCTGCTAGCCCTAATCAAAAGTGTCCTCACAACAAGAGATATAAACATATATTCAGATAGCCAATCGGCCCTGAAAGCTTTAAAATCGCCTAATATTAAAGCTTCCCTGAATAACTTGGCAGAAGTAGCCAATATAAAAATAATAAGTCTTGTTAGGTATATCAGGTTGGTTCAATGAGGCCAATGTAGAGTGAGGAGAGAGGACAGCCCCGGTGGTATCACAATGTGCCTACAGCAGGCCTGGGTGTGTCAACCGACACCCACTACACCTACCTACCTACCTACGAGCAGACAGGCATGGCCGAAATGGAACAGCGGCCGATCAAAAAGCTTGTTAAGATTTAACAGAGAAGCTATAAGAAAATGATAGAGGGATATTAACTGGTCATTGTTTAATTAGGCAGCCACGCTAGAAGGTTAGGACTCCTGTACTTCGATTTCTGTAGAAGCTGTCTTGATACAGAAGAATAGTCAGACACCTTTTATGTGAGCGTGAAAGCTTAGCTATGAGGAGGCTCCACACTCTTGATACGAAATTTTTGACTGATGTAGCGGACATAGCGAATCTAAAACTAACGAAGCTTTGCTCGTTTATTAAAGCTTCCGGTTGGTTTGAAAAGGAACCCGTAGGGTAAGGATAAGCTCCAGTGGTATCGCAATGCACCTACGAAAGATTCAAGTGAGTCGTTGCAACAGCCACCCTATCTACCTACTTACCTATTACGAGGTGGCTTAGCACTGCCACAAGAAAGATCTATGCTGCTCTCTTCACCGAATCAAAGTATTTCTCTGAGCCAAACTTCCTCAATAAATTTGAGTCTTTCTGCTATTTTATTTTGACTTTCTCAATAAATCTTAGTCTTTTTGCTATTTTACTGACTTTTATTACCTGCTCTGCTGAAATTTGCTTAACCAGTTGCTTATTCAGCTAATGCATCAGTGCCAGCACAAGTTTGGCGGAACATGGAAGTTCAGTTGGAGTATATTCGCAGGTTAGTAAGTTGATAATTTAATCTACAATGCCAGCATGATTCTTCTTCTTTTGGATTGGCGCTAAAGCCGCTTACGCGATTTCGGGCGCGTTGAACGCGTATTTTCCTTCTCGTGTAACCGGCGCCAGCTGGACACACCAAGTGAAGCCAAATTTTTCTTCATCTAATCTTTCCAAAGCAGGGGAGGTCTTCCTTTTCCTCTGCTACCACCAGCGGGTTCAGCATCGAATACTTTGAGAGTCGGAGCGTTTGTATCCATTCGGACAACATGACCCAGTCAACGAAGCAGCTGGATCTTTATTCGCTGCGTTATGTCTTTTTTTGTTTTAAGTCAGGAGATGTAAATAAAAATGTCAGAAACATCATCAAAGGCGCCGTCACACCAATGGTATGTGGGGCATGCTCCCACAAACACCATACCGTTCTTCCTCCTCGGCTGATTTCCACCCTGGGACCGCGTTAACATATCTTCGGGGTGGAGCCGCGTTTATGTCAATAGACACAACAGGTTCCTGCATCCAGGTTCCGCTCCTGTAGGCGTATGAACACTATACGCCATGGATGGTATTCACTCCTTTCAGCCCACTGTGGAGGAAGTGTAACATCAGAGAATGTGCAATAGTCTGATACTCACAAACTATTGTCTTGTCTTCAGTTTCATACTGTTGTGAGTGCCTGACTCAAGCGTCTGTATCTGTCGCCGGTTTGTCTAAAACAGCCGATCTCCACTGTCCACTTGCTAGCAAAGGTACCAAAAACTTACTAATAAACGAATAGACTATATTATAAACTATAATATTTATAAGGTTGTTTTGTATTTTTTCTTCCCTTTTTCCTTAAAACTGTCGTATTAGGTCTTAGCTGGACTAAGTACAGTACGTAAGAAATAATCTAGCTGGCCTTGCTACCTAATTAATTCAATATTTTAATGGTATTGAATACTTATTCCAACTTTTTGCTTCTACTGCTGCTGTCGCTGTGGTTGCTGCAGTTGCAACTGCTGCTGTCGTTTCTGAGCTTTCCCCTCCCAGTCAATGCGGTTGAGCCGTCACGACTGTAGCCGCGCACGTTTTTGCGGCGTCCCATATAGTGATGGTCGAGCACATATCCTGGACAAATCTTGTGTGGGATGGCGGGTGTTCGAATGCCTTCGCCAGCATTGCTCGTTCTTCACTGAAACGTCTGCAGTGAAAGGTCACATGTTCTGCGCTCTCCACTGTATTCGAGCAACTCGAGCAAAAACAGCTGTCGGCCAGCTGGAAACGGTGTAGATATTCAAGGAAGCAGCCGTGTCCGGTGACTTACTGAGTTAGGTAGTAGTCAATATCGCCATCCATCCTATTCATCGACCCTTGAAGGTTTGGTATGAGTTTGTAAGTCCACTGGCGTTTGGTTGAACCATCCCATCTTCTTTGCCATTCGACCATCGATCGCGTTCTTTCTACCGCCTTTTCTGCTACCGTCGGTTTCACTTTTTTACTCCATATAGGCGATACAACTCCATCGCATGAATATCCACTGGTATCTTTCTAGCAACAACGCATATTGCGTCGTCTGATACCGTTCTATAAGCGCGCATGCAGTACGTAGTGCGCTGCGTCTGTGGGTGCGAACCACCTCACTGGCTATGGCCTCAGTGGCTCAGCTCATATCGGCGCTGCATATAATACGGTAGAGTCCATCCATCAGTCGATATGAGTCATCTCCTCTCTCCTTGCGAGCCACCTATGTCTGTATCGCCGTAAAGCTCATACAGCTCATTGTTCCATAGTCTACGATACTCGCCGTCACCAACGTGTAAAGGTCCAGAAATCTTCTGCAAAATCTTTCATCACAAACACAAACACAAGTGACGCTTCATCGGATGTTGTCATTGTCTAAGCTTCTGCGTCATACGTTAGGACGAGCATGATGAGTGTTAGTTTTGTTCGTCGAGAGAGGAATTTACTACGCAATTGCCCACTGAGCCCAAAGTAGCACTTGTTGGCAAGAGAGATTCTGGAGGTTCAAATTCCTGATTCTCTTACAAGCTCGAAATCATAACTGCCAACAGTGGCATTTATGCCGATGCGCAAGTGCGCCGGCTGTTTGTTTGATGGCAGGAGGTACTTGGTTTTGTCGTCGTTCACCACCAGTCCCAGTGCGTAGTACTACTTACTGCAATAAAATTATCGAAAATTTTCAAGGAAATCCGAAGTGGAAAATATTTGCACTTAACCCTCCGTTGGACACCTTTTTTAAAATGTTCGATTGGGCACCCGGATCTGACCTTTTTTTCGTTCTGCTCGAGTATTTTTTTCAATTGTTGTATGCATGAATCGATAAAAAATTAAGTTTGAGGAAGCTACCTGGAAGCTAAAGTCCTAGCTGTAATAGAAATATGTTAAATTCACGTTCGAAGCGAAAAAGCAAGTCTAGCCAGACCCGGGTGCCCAACGGAGGGTTAACCCGGCGTTCATCGCTACTGGGTAAAAAATACCGCAGAGGTAATAAAACCACTTCTAACTTTTGCGACCGTAAGAAGTTGCGACTGTTTGTGTTAGTATTTGCCTAGCGACAAACCGCGGGTTAAGGGGACAGATACCTGAAAACGGCCATATTTTCCCTGATTCTCATTAAAATTATTTAAAATGAAGAAGTCAATATATTTTTTTCAAAATTGGCATACAGTTTACTTATACATAAAATAATATAAATTTTATTTTTATTTTTTTTTAATCATTTAAAATGGCGGATGCACACTCAATTCTTTCAGGAAGGTCGCAGCGGGGCTTCTCAATCGGCGGGCATTGTAGCATCGGCGTCAGTGACCTGAATACAAAAAACCAAAAATTTCTTTGTTTATTAATGTCATAATTTCTATATGAATTTAAAAACAATGAAAAAAAAATTCGCGAAATAAAATGCTTAAAAAAAAATGAAGTTTGGGGCGCATTTTCCTACTATTTTTGCTTTGAAAAAATTATTTTTTCGAAAAATTTTCGAAAACTTGTAAATTCACATAGAAAGTAATATCACAAAAAAGATGTGTGTAAAAGATCGGTGAATAACTTTTCGAGTTATCGTGTACGCCAATTCGGAAAATATAGTTTTGAGAAAAAAAAATTTTTTTTTGACATATTCTTAAAAGATTACATTAACATTTTATGAAAAAAAAAATCGAAATTTTACAGGTATCTGTGCCTCTAATGGAGCACCCTATGTTGTGTTGGCTTCGCTAACTTGTGCTTTGTGCATTTTCAGTTAAATGCAATCGATTTTTTCAAGGTTACTTTTTATATATATTTTTTTTATTTAATTTATTTATTTAAATTTTTCTTTGCCTTTCACAGTTTACACATAATAATATTTAGTCGTCCCCAGCTTTCCTTTTATATTCAAATATCTCAGTTAGTCGTTTCTAATGCAGTAAGTCGATTTTCCTTAGCTATCCAAGTTGAAGGAAATCCGTGCGTCTGTACTAGAAAACATAATTTACACAGCTGCATACATATGCACACACATGTATGTATGTTTGTACGTTTCTCATGCCCAGAATCTACTACCGCCCCTTATTCCCCTAGCCCTCATTCATTTTGCTTGGTTTTCTCGTAATTCGAGCTTTTGTCATAACTTTTCTGACATTTATCCATTTCAAATATGGAACAGGCAGTCAGTGCTTAAATAAATTGCAAATTGGCTATTTGGTTGTAAATATAATATATACAAGTAACTATATGTAGACATGCAGGCATACATACATACATACAAACACTGTAGACTCTGTACGTCTGCTACATCGCACATTTTCGCGAGCTTTATTACATACGTACGTACATTTGTATGTGTGTATGTATGTATATGCAAACATATTTTTCGCATTGCAATTCGAAACGGCACAACAACAACAAGAACAATAACAAAATTCCCAACAGCAGCAGCAGCAGCTGTCGGGTAGTGGCAGTTGTGAGTGACAGTAGCGTAAAATAAGTAGCCAAAAGCGAGCCAAGTGGCGCCAATATTGCCAAAGCCGAACTAAGTCGGCGTCATCGAGCCAACAAGCGCCATCCCGTGTCACTGACGCCCGATAAACGCCAATAGGCCGAGCCACTCAACGTCAGCGCGTGTTACCTAAAACCAGCAACGACAAGCGAAATACCATAAAATGTGGTAAATAATTACAGCATAACGCCGCGCTTACATGCCAATTGCTACACGCTTACATACATTATGCACTTATGTATGCGTATTAAAAAAAAATGGCATACATACATATTTGTATGCAACATACATACATACATATATACACACTGCGCTTTTGCTGGAAGAACGTCATAATCCAAGACATATTTTTCTTTTTTTAATTTTTGTTTTCTTGTAGCATAAAAAAAACGTAGAAGGCAGTATTTGTTAACACTAACCTGCTTAAAAACAAATACGCCTCACTAGTTTACTTGGAGTGCCATAGTAAAACGAAAAATTTGAATTTGAAAATTTTGATTTTTTTTTCGATTATTCAGCTTTTTAGTTGCGTCATTCTTGCTGCAATCTGGCGTTATTTTTCCATAACTGAAGAAGCTTTGGCGTTTGCTAACTTTTCTTTGCTTCTTCCATTCGCTTTTATTGGCAATTGCGGCGGCTGTTATCACATCGGAACAACAACCGATTGGCGACAATCTCAACCAGCAGGCAAGCAAGCAAGTGTAGGTTGCGAAAAATAGGCGCGCGCGTTGTAAACAAGCCAAGCACCGGCGATTCAACCTCGTTCGGCACACCACACGACACTTCAGTCCACCACGGCAGTCTCTAGTCCAGTATCAAGGTACTCAGGTCCAACAGCACTGCCACCCAAAAGCATGAAAGACAGCCGCCGAGCGTGTGATTTGCAGGTTGTTGAGTTTTTTTCGCCGCTGCTGGCGCTATTTTCAATGTTGTTGTTGTTGCTTGCGTTGTTTTTGTTTGCAAACTTAATGTTGTCGGCTACGTCGTCTGCGCCGTCTGCGTAGTTTGCCATTAAATATTTACATTTTTAATTTTTATTACACAGTGGCGCGTATACGATTTCAAGTTGAAGTGCAGCTGTCTCAACCACTTCACACCTCAGCCAGGCGGAGGGCCGCATTAGGAGGCGCAGTTAGGCAGGCGTTGACGTCAACTTTGATACTGTTGTTTTGTGGCTTTTATTGCATGTAAACGCAGGAGTGTGGCGGCGAATTTTCGCCGGCTTCTTTATACCCGCGCGCACTCATCCGCAAGGGTATTAGAATTTTTTTCGTATAACGGTTGTAGAGATGGATATGGACATATATTATGTAATATAAAAGATGCAGATATTGGTGAAAAATTCGAGCTGTTGGGACAAGTTAGTGATGTGAAGAATAAAACCCGTGGACGCCGCTCAAGAACAGCCGAAAATATTGCTGTTGTAGCCGAAAGTGTTGAAGAAAACCCAGGTTTGTCCATTCCTCGTCGTTCTTTGGAATTTGGCATTCCACAAACGTCATTATAGGGGTTTTTGCATAAAGATTTGGGTCTTAAGGCTTATTAAGTCCAGTTAACACAAGAACTCAAGCCGACGGAACATCAACAACGTCGTGTCTTTGCTGATTGGGTCGTTGAAATGCATGAAAATGATCCGGAATTCCATCGAAAAATCATCTTGAGTGATGAGGCCCATCCGAGGTGGAAGGTGGCTTCGTCAACAAGCAAACCTGTAGGATCTGGGGCTCAGAAAATCCAAGGGTTATTGTTCAAAAGCCTCTCTGTCCTCAACGTGTGACTGTTTGGTGCGGTTTATGGTCCGGCGGAGTCATTGGACCTTATATATATATAATTGGCGCTTACACCCTTTTTGGGTGTTTGGCCGAGCTCCTCCTCCTATTTGTGGTGTGCGTCTTGATGTTGTTCCACAAATGGAGGGACCTACAGTTTTAAGCCGACTCCGAACGGCAATGATTTTTATGAGGAGCTTTTTCATGGCAGAAATACACTCGGAGGTTTGCCATTGCCTGCCGAGGGGACCTTACTTTTACGAAAATGAAGCTGGGTCAACAGTTACGGTGAATAGATTGCACTATCGAGAGATGGATAACGATTTTTTATGGTCGAAATTGGATGGTATTGATCTGGACAACGTTTATTTTCAACAAGACGGCGCTACGTTCCACACCAGCAAGGAAACCATTGATCTTTTCTCAAAATAACACCACTTATTGGAAAACCCTATATCGAAATGAGCAGAATAATGAGAAGAGTCGATTTAGCTGTGCTTGTTCGCCCGTTCGCCCTTCCGAAGACATGGAATTCGATATACCGTATGATCAGAAAGTACCGGGAATGTTTGAATAAAACAAAACAGAATTAAATTTCAGGCAAAGTTATTTTATCTCCTTCAAAATACGACCCGTCTGAAGCAACACACATGTGCCGCTGTTGTTTAACCCAGTCCTCCATGCACCCCTGGTAAGCCGACGAAGGGATGGCCTTCAGCTCCTTCGTCGCATTCTCTTTGATCTCCTCTATCGACTGAAATCTCCTTCCACGAAGTGGTAACTTCAACTTGGGAAACAAAAAGAAGTCGCACGGGGCCATAACAGGTGAATACGGTGCTTGCACGATGGTATTTACTTGTTTGGTCAAATAATCCAGCACAATTTGGGCTCGGTGCGATGGCGTGTTATTATCATGCAAAATCCAAGAATTGTTTGCCCACCTTTCCGGCCGTTTGCTGCGTGCAGCATCTCTTAAACGCTTCAGGAAGGTACTCATGGTGCACTACGCCTTGGCAGTCGAAGAAAACAGTCAACATCACCTTCCCGGTACTTTTTGATCATAGGGTAGGTTAGTATAGAAAATTGTCGAAATCGGTCAATAAATACGCTCACCTCGCATATAACGGTATCTTTCAAACACGAAAAAAAACTTGACATCTTTGTTATAAATGAAGAACTGCTACGCTTAATTTTAGGAATTAAACAAACTTATAGATAATACAAATTGAAATGAGCGCAATTTCCTAGTATTTATTACACCCGCGCCCAAATGAAATTTCTCTAAAATGTGCGCGTGTAGAAAAACTTTGGTCCGGCCCGTATCAACCACTTCCTTACTTGTCTTACTTGTCGCCATTACGCTTCATATGCCTCTAATGAACTGCCAATCGCCTATCTAGTGACAACTGGGTAACAGCCCAATATTGCGGCTGACGTCACAGCGCGGTCACGTGCACCAGCACAACGAAAAGGCGATTTATCGATTTGTTTGTTGGGCGTAATAAGCGAACGATAATGCTGATGTAATTTAGAAGTCCGTTGCATTCAATGGACGGTATGGAAAAACGACGACACTTGAAAAGCACTTGAGAGCGCGCCAAGCATTAAGCTGGTGTGTGAACCCAATGAGCCAAAAAAGACAGTTCGTGAAATGCATCTATGAATAAAGTTGAAACATTTTCTAACAGTGGCCGGTGGATATTTTTTCCATTTTGTAAACTAATTTCTTACGTAATGCGACTTTATTCAGGAGGCACAATCACACTAAAGAAAGTTCTGGTCGGTTGACTGACTGACCTGACTAAAATAAGGCGCGCAAAAATAAGCAAGCTGTTCTGTGAATATTGATATGTTTACAGATGCGTGTGATATTGCTTTCGAAAGAGACGGATTCGTGCTAAACAGCGAACTGACCGCTCGCCGTATGTTTGCACTAAACATTCCCCAAAACTTGGAATGAAGGAAAGAAAAAAGAAACGTTTAATGACATCAAACTAATAGAAGTTAGATTATAAGGTTTTCAACATCTCTGTAGTGAGAATCATATTCGTTACCATACGTGGTCAACCGACCTGGAAAAGGCCAGTAAGGTCAACGATAGATTATTTTTTTTTGTCGGGACGACTAGTGCCAAAATGCCTCAAACCGGATTCGAGCGCAGACGGGGCAGACGCAGAGGAAGTGGTCCGCCGTCTCATCCTCCTCTTCACAAGCTATCTGAGGTGCCTACATTTTCATGTGTTTCGCCCACAGATAGTGGCCCGCCATCAGTCCAACCAGCTGTCTGCAGTCCCTTCTGCTTAATGACAGGAGGATTTACGACAGTCGGTCGGATATGACAGGTAACATCAGTTTAGTCCATCTGCAGCCTATTTCAGCTGACCAAGCTCGCTTGTGGGTTGTAGTAACCCATATGTTAATCGTGGCTTTGATGGCTGCAGAAGGGAGTGGCCAAAGAAGTTGGCCTCAGAGCCCGTCCTAGCTAAGGAGTCAGAGGTCTCGTTACCCACAATACCCACGTGTCCCGGGACTCATTTTAGCATCAGGCTATTATGTCTACCGACATAGTTCAGCCTGGATTTACAGGACTCGATTACCCCTGATATGGATAGGGGCTGTCTAAGGCCGTGAGTGCAGCTTGGCTCTCGCTGTAGACACATACAAATCTGCCTCTCCATCTGTTTTCCACAACAAAGTTCATCGTTTCTTGAACAGCATACACCTCCGTTTGAAAGCACACCCATCTTTTGGGCGTGCCTATCTATTAGGCAGTAACCCGTTATGTCTGAAATCAGTGTGCTAAGACTGTGCTGTGTGATTCTGTGCGTTTGGCATTAAGAGACGGGCACAGCTGTCGGGTGACTCTGCAGGTGGTTTCATTACTCCATCTTTCTTTCGTTCGCTACTCTTACGATATCTTCAAGGATAAGTAGCTTGTATGTTTGTAAGGGTATCTCTATGTCATTGTCTACGTACTCATCGGTCAATTTGGTGCCGAGTCTCGCTAGTTCATAGGCTCTAGGTGAAATGACTCAGCCATCTCGTTAAGAGATGTGCGGCATTTCATGGCTACGTCGAAGGTTGTCGACTGTGTTGTAAGGGATTTTATTGCTACTTGGCTATCAGTGAAAATGTATATATCATTTCCGGATGTCGCATCACACTGTATCAGTGTCGCAGCTTACATTATTGCCATCAGTTCAGCCTGAAAGACATTACAGTAGTCGGGGAGAGGAAAACTGAAGAAGATCCCCAGATCTTCGGAGTATACATCTCCGCCCACCCTGCCCTCGAGCTTTGAGCCATCTACGTTCCCACTCTTCCCTTGACGGTAGGAGCGCGCTGTAATGGCAAGTATAGGCGAGAGTGCATAGTCCCAGCAGAAATGAAGTGGAAAGTTGACGAAAGCCTAGAAGAAAATGACAGAAAATGGCAGAGGAAATGTTAGGAAAAAAACCTAAAATTACAAAATTCCCTCTAACGAAACGAAGCATTTCACCCTTCCGTTCCTATACGATTTTCTGTTCCTATCGCCATCCCTTATCATCGCACTTACGCGGTCCCGCGAAAAGCAGTACATTCTGTTTTTGAGCAACAGAGAAACTTGTTAGTTGTAGGTAATGTGTTAATTTCTCTGAAGGAAATACTGAATAAAGCAAGGTGGCATCACCCATATTACAACCTCGTTCTCATGTTTGGGCGTCATGACGATTACCAGGCAGAATTCAAGAGCGAACCCATTTGGTTTGTTAGCACACACACAAATTGAACTATTCCTGGCATAAGCCTTATGAAACTTGATTCTAAGGCTGGAAGTTAGCTTAGTGTAGAATTTTGAAAAAATTTAAATTGTGTTTTTGCTTATTTCAATGTTTAGACATGTAAGAATATGTCATTAAGAGGATTTTTTAAAATTCCTATTATTTCATGAGTTATAACCTTTTTGGTGGCAGGGCATCGGTTCCGATCCGTCTTGTCTGAAAACCTTGAACGCGTTTTTCTCAAAACTATTTTTTTTCGAGCTGGCGGTAAGGATATCTCGAGTTCTAATTGACCGATTTACCTTAAATTTGGGGAAAATGTTCTTTATACAGACCTTCATTGGATGATCGTAGCTCGTAAGAATAACTTTTTATTTAGTAGTTAAAAAAAATCGGATTTGTTGAAAAAATGCACAAAAAATATATATTTTTTTCAAATAGCCGCCATATTGTGAAAAATTTTTTTTGAACTTCTCCAAGGCTCATTCGATAGCGGCAGCCGTTTGGCTTTTATTTTTCGGATCACCAGGAGGGTTGGAATCAGGCACGCCAGGATACCCTATTATTTTTGGACCCCCTAATTTGACTGCGCATAATTTTGCCAATTTTAACTTTTTTTTGGGTTAGTTTTTAAGGTAATAATTAACACGTTGACTGCCGCGCCGGCACCCATTGCCCGGCGCATGGCTTTTCAATGGCGCCGCGCCGGGCAATGGGTGCCGGCGCATTGTTTTTGGTGTAATATTGCGTCAATTATATTTTCTGTCGTTTGATTTTAAAATACGTGTATTATGTATATGTATATAAAAAAATAAATAAACTATATGGCTGTTTTTATTTGATGGATGGTATTAAAACAAGAAATACACATATGTGATGCACACTTGCGGCGCTGTGTGATAACCAGCAAATTTCGCTCGGCAGTCAACGTGTTAATAATCAATAAACAAATGATAAAAAAATGTACATATCCTTGATTTTTTCATAGTACACACACACACACACACACGCACATATTTCCTCCAAGTTCAAATTTTCGCAACACTACCATGACTTGCTTTAAGCAGCTTCTTTACCTCCTCGCCCTTCCTCACGTCTTTGGCGCTCATCATACTAAAACTTGCCTGCCCACAGATTACAACAACGTCGTCCATACTCAATTCTTTCAGTTTGTGTTTACTTTGCGCTTTTGACTTTCCAGCACAACAAAGTGGCTCTGATCATTTTTTATTGTTGACGTTGTTGTAGTTTGATATGAATAAGTATGAATGTGTGTATGTTCTGCATTTGTATGCGGTTTGGCGTTTGTCTTCTCTTTATAAATTTATGTATAGCCACTTGATATGTATTTTATTGCAAAGCTCTTTCGATCTCCGCTATACCTATTTACATTTTCATTTGCCGCGCTTGCTTTGTGTGCGAGTTTATTTCAGCTTTCGTCTCATTTTTTTGCTAGTTGCGCTATTTGCTTGTGATGCGAGTATTGTGAGCGCCAACCAACAAGGGGGGCCCTGAGCGTGTTGCGCTTTCAATGTGTGAATTTAGTCGTTACTTCACTTTCGTCGTGTACGTTTTAAAGATCGGAGCGAATTTTTTTTGCCGAACACCACGCGAATGTGGATGCGCGCGCGCGATTTACACGAACATTACAAGATTGCTCCGTTTGATTACGTTATGAATTTGATGGCAAATTTCATGATGAGAGCAATGAGAATTGCAAGTGCGGTGCGGTTGTGCAGTGAATAGCTTTTTTCGAATATGCAAAAAAAAAAACAACAAAAGTATGCGAAAGTGATATGCAGAAATAAATGCTTGCTAATTTATGTGCAAATTGGTCTAACTTGGATGCTTAATAGCCTATACACAAATTCATATGTACATACGTGTATACAAAATGTGTTTATAATAAAAAAAAAAAATTAATTAAGAAACGAGAAATTGAATTTAAAAAATCAAAATATTGTTTGCGTTTTATTTTCTACTGCATTTTGTTTAAGCAGTTTTTTGTTTGTATTATTTCAATTGAATATTTAAAGGAAAATTTATTGCTTTATGTTTTCGAAAGCCCGTGACGTCACGTGTGTTCAGCGGTTTCCGCACTCCCCATCCGCCACTTATGTCCACCACGCATAATCAGCTCGCAGTCCACATAACTGAAGCGCGTGTGTGACAAACAACAAAGTGAGCAAAAAACGACGAAGACAACAAAAACAAAGACGACAACGACGACGACGCCGCTAAAGCGATAAAAAATAATAAATAAAAAATACAAAGCGAAATACGACGATTGTATAGCACCACGACACGGCAGCGGTAAATGCGACTACAAGCGAGAACAAGTGATAAAATATACATGCAGGCATACATGCATACATACATACGTACATATGTATGTTGAAAAGAGTAAAAAAAAAGTTATTAAACAAGATAGCTGCAAAAACGAGAATTTAAAATCTTCAAGCAAAAAATGTGTCTTTTTATAAAATCGCAAAAACGCAAAGAAATTGAAAGTGAGCTTTACTGAAATAGC
Source organism: Anastrepha fraterculus (assembly GCA_037575425.1). Classification (NCBI taxonomy): domain Eukaryota; kingdom Metazoa; phylum Arthropoda; class Insecta; order Diptera; family Tephritidae; genus Anastrepha; species Anastrepha fraterculus. The sequence continues at coordinate 96,538 of JAYXIM010017812.1, read as the reverse complement.
GCATTTTGTTTTGTTGTTATTTACAATATATACATATACATATACATACATATGTATGTATAGCGGCTGAGCAAAAGTGAAATAGAAAGTGCAACAGTTGGGACGGAAATATTCCAATAAAAAAAGGTAAACACATACACACACACGCATGTATGTAGATGTTCGCATTTGTGAGTGAGCGAATTAAAAATAATGTCAATTAATATAAACAAATATTGTATGTGCACACATACAAGCATACGCACATTTACGGGCGCAATCATACGGACGTAAAAAACGTTTAGATTTTTGTGTATTACTTTTTGGTGGTTTGATAATTTTTTCTTTAAACTGTGGCCCCAGGAGATTTTTGCAAAAGGCTGGTCCTATTTCAATTACACTTGAATTCGTGTAGATATTGTGCAGAGTACTCAAAGTAGTGTCGCTCAAAATCAATAACGGGTGGGCCATATAGCGTTTGCTTTTTGAACCACCTATTTTTTTGAGAATGGTAACACAAATGACATGTCTAATGTGTTCATAATTTACTTAAAGGTTTGACATTTACGAAATGGGACGCTATACGCTTGAACAAAATTGGGAAATAGTGAAAACCTATTTCCAAAGTGGTGAGTCTTCTTCTTCTTTCCTGATGAAGCTCATTTTCACATCGGTGGCTACGTCAATAAGCAAAATTGCCAGATTTGGGGCTCAGAAAATCCACACGTTACTGTAGAGAATACCATTTTTGAATTCCGATATCAATTGGCCGCCTCGGAGCTGTGATTTAAGCCCGTTGGACTATTTTTTGTGGGGAGCCGTTAAAGACAAATGCTATGCGAACCATCCAGAGACGATTGATGCTTGAAATCGAAGTTGCCATTCATGAAATTGGAGCCCAAACAATCGAAAATGTGCTTAAAAATTGGGTTGATCGAATGGCCTACTGTAAAGCAGGTCGTGGCTCATTTGAACAATATTATTTCTCATTCATAAATGACAATGTTCAATCTTCGAAATAAAAAAAAAAGTTTGAAAAAATATTGATTCGTTTTGTTTTTTATAGCCGATTCAAAAAGCAAATTTTTCATGGCCCACCCTATATATTCAGGTCTGGAAACAGACATAAAATAAAAAATAAATAATTGGCGCATACGAAGTGTGTTCAAAAAGTATTGCGAATTTCGTGTTTTTTCAAAAATTATTTATTTATTCATGAATATCTATTTTGTCCCCTTCAAAGTAATCCCCATGAGATATTATGCACTTGTGCCAACGTTTTTTCCAATCTTCGAAGCACTTCAAAAAATAATTTTTTTTTATTTGGTTCAGCCCCTCAATCGTAGCGTAGCGTCGTCCTCTCATGGACCTCTTCAGTTTCGGGAACAAGAAAAAGTCACAGGGGCCTGATCTGGGGAATACGCTGGCTGTGGCATCACTAGAGTGTTGTTTTTGGCCAAAAAGTCGCGCACAAGCAACGATGTGTGAGCAGTGGCGTTGTCGTGATGCAAGAGCCAATTTTGGTACTTCCAAAAATCCGGGCGTTTCTGGCGGATTGCTTAGCGCAAATTGCGCATAACTTGCAGGTAATATTCCCTACTCACCGTTTTACCCTGTGACAAGAAGTCATGATGCACAACGCCCCTGCAATCGGTGAAAACGGTAAGCAAAACTTTTACATTCCACCGAACTTGGCGCGCTTTTTTCGGTCTTGGTTCGTGTGGCAGCTTCCGTTGAGATGATTGAGCTTTGGTTTCCACGTCATAACCATAAACAACAACAAACGATTCGTCACCAGTTATGACCCTCTGGAGCAAATTTGAGTCGTCGCGGACAAAGTCCAACATCTCATTAGCAATGTTCATGCGATGCTGCTTTTGGTCGAAATTGAGCAGTTTTGGTACGAATTTTGCATTGGAAAAAATCGAATGGCACGAGCCAATCGATATGTCTAGGTCCTCAGCAACTTCTCTAACGGTGATTCGACGATTGGCCTGCACCATTTTCTTCACTTCATCAATTTTTTCCTCTGTTGTTGAAATGCTCGGGCGTCCGGCACGCTTCTCGTCGTTCACATCTCGATAAATCTTTCTTTGGTCCAAAGTAGCTTCTCCGAATGACACAGTCAACATTCGGAATGCATCCGCGCACTTAATTTCGTTTTTCACACAAAATTTGATACCGGTTCTTTGATCCATCTTTTTGAATAGGTAAAAATCGAAGACGAGCCGAAACATGTGCAAGCAAAGCAGCTGTCAACAATAAACTGAACATTCAAAATGGCCGAGATCGTCGGCATAAGTGAGAGACATGAGTACTGACATATCGCAAAAAAAAAAATCGAAATTCGAATACTATATATGTACCTACATAACATGCAAAAGTTCAAAATTCGCAATACTTTTTCAACACACCTCGTACACATTCGTTAGATGTTTAACCGAGCTCCTCCTCTCATTTGTGGCGCCCGTCTTGATGTTGCTCTACAAATGGAGGGACCTACAATTTTAAGCCGACTCCGAACGGTGATGATTTTTATGAGGAGCTTTTTCATGGCCGAAATACACTCGGAGGTTTGTCAGTGCCTGCAGAGGTACGACCGCTATGAGAAAAAACGTTTTCTTCATTTTGTTGTTTCGTGGAGATTCGAATCTCGCAAAGTTTTCGAGTCACGCACCCACCCATTCGGCTACGACGGCTTTTAAGTAGACAAATTAGCTAAGAATTTGATTAAGCCACTCTCTCCAATTATGGTGTGCGTTTCAATGCTGCCCTTCAAAAAGAGGATCCCCCAAATGTAATGCTTCATACCTACAGCGAGTTCCGCAACCGAAACAACCGAGTTGTTGTTATGCATGAACCTACGCGGTTATGATGACAGTCTGGTAATTTATGGATGTCTAGGGATATTTTGCTTTATCTATAACTGGCGCTTACATCCTTTATTGGGTGCTTGCCGAGCTCCATAAATGTAGGACCAACGGTTTTAAGTCGACTCCGAGCAGAAATGGTTTTTTAGTGACGTTCCAAATAAGTGACTGACAATTAGAATGCCATAACTGGGGAATCACAGTTTTGTAAATACATTTTAACCTAGTTTTGTGATAGTTTTTAATATGAGATCAAGCATCGTTTTGATTGTTAATTGGACTCTCATGCCTGGGCACACATTCTGCTCTCTTCAAACTTACAAATTATTGACTAGCTGCCTGGTGTGGTCTTAGTGAAAAAGTGAGAGCCCAAATGTCTAAATATTTGCGCCACGAGAGCAAGGCAACTGAGAAGAAGGTGCTGAGATGATTACATACCCATCCTTTAGACAGCTTTTGTAGAAAGGAAAGCAGCAATCCCAAGTCTCATCGCATGTACACCTAACGGGCAATATCCGGTAAGGACACGCTCCAAACTCGGGAGTTGCAGCTTTGTTAGCTTTGTCCCTCAAGCGCCCCCGATCTAACGGTGGCCAGAAGTATCTCACAACTTTGCACGTTTGCCCATCTTTCCAGTAGCAAACCACAGGTTGTCAAGGAACCCAAATCCTCTCATTTTGTGATGAAGCCGTCTCCAGGGTCTCCTGTCTAGCCAGCTCATCAGCCCAGCTGTTTCCTCCTATGCCGCTGTGAACGGGAACCCAGATAAGTTTAATATCGAAGTATTCCGATGCAGTCGAGGGATATGCCAGGCATTTGCCGACTACTTTCGAACACGCAAACAATGAGCCCAAGGCCCTCATTGCCGTTTGGCTGTCCGAGTGGATATTTACCTACTTTACTGTAATTACAGAAGTCAGCAACCAATCCACTGCTACCTTAATTGCGGCTACCTCCGCTTGGGAACCACTACAGTGATTCGGAAGCCTAAATTTAAGCTTGACGTGGAACTCCTCGCAGAATACTCCCCCGCCAACTCTTCCGTCCGACTTTGAACCATGCGTTAATATGTTTGCCATGCCCTGTTTTCAATTGTTGCAAGACGGAGTAGGCGTCCCCTTGAGGGAATATGAATCGAAAAAGTTCCGCTTGGGGCTAGCGAGGGTGTGCAAGAATCCAGTACCATGGGGATGTATTCAAAGTTTTTTTAGACATGTCTAAATCGACTTTTCTTATCGTTCTGAACATTTTGGTATATATTTATAATATCCACCTCGGTTTGATTAGGCTGCTATCAACAATCGTTTATATGTACAAATTTATAATACCCTAGTACGCCGGTACGCACGAGTACGTATAGCAAATATTCAAAATCAAAAGAAGCACACAGGTATACTTACATATATTTGCGAATACCGACACACTTTTATGCAAATTTATTAATAGCACAATCATTTAATTTAGAATATTTGTTTATAAAAACTAAGAAAAAAACATATAGCAAAAAATGAGAAAAAGCAATTAACCCTTTAACTGCTACGCGAACACTAAAAAAAGCTTGGACAAGTGACTCTAAATGAATGAAAAATATGAACTAAGGTAGAAAGTCTTACACCCTGATTTAAACCAGTTGTACAGAGTCCGGCATTCGAAGTGTAACCAATTAAAAAGGCCATAAATTTAGTTTGGAAAATTACTTCTATTCAATTCAAAGTAAAAAATGTGTGAAAATAATACAAAATTAAGAAACGATGAACTTTTGCTCGATATCACCACTTTTTGCTTTGACTATGGCCTTGAGACGGTCCAGAAGCGACTCGCCAGCTGCCCCAATGTAACTTGCAGGTATTTTGGCATACCCGCGGACAATGGTTTTTTTCAACGCCTCGAGACTGGTGAATATTTTAGTCTGAACTTTGCTTTCCAAAATGGCTCAAATAGAATAATCCATCGGATTCGCTTCTGGTGAATTTGAGAGCCATTGCGTGGGCGTTATGAAGTTCGAAATGTTGTTTTTTAGCCATTCTTGGTTCACTCGAGCTTTGTGAGACGGTGCCGTGTGCTGTTGAAACGACCATGGTTGGCCACTGAAATGCGTGTGTGCCCACGGCTGGAAAGCCGACTTTACAATACTCTCTAGAAAATATTTCTCATTTACTTTGATGCCAGGCTCAATGAAAACGATTGGAGAGCGCCCATCTGCGGTTACAACAGCCCAAACCATTAGCTGTATCAGGTGCGGTCTCCTGGTGACCAATCGATGACTCAAATTCTCGTATAAACGGTAGGTTAAATAAACCCTATTGAATCGGGAGTTTACGAATTGCGCAATTTGAAAAATCTTCTCGTCAGAAAACACAATGTTGGGAAATTGACCGCTTTCGGTAAAGTGAAGCAACTCTTTGGATCTCTCAAGCCTGACTTGTTGCTGCCTTGGTGGGAGATCGTGCGCCTTTTGGATCTTGTAAGACTTGACTTTGAGATCATTTTTTAGTATGCGACGTATGATAAGGTCAGATATTTTCTGTTCTTTCACCATTTGATTGGCACTTCGTCGAGGATTTCCCTCAGGTCGCTTCTTCGCTTTTAAACCATTTCATGTGACATTGCAGTCTTGTGATGACCACCTCCATGACATTTCGCGATGCTACCAGTAACATTGTGACGAGTAATGGTGCGATAAAGAAAAACTTTATTTACTTTATGGTGTTTGAGCTCACCAATAATTGTGATTTTCCAGCCAAATATAATGCAATCACACTATTACGTTTCAAATCCATTACTGATTTCCTTTTTTCGCTTTTACTCTCGACAAAATGCCTGCGCGCGCTTGTAAACAACACTCTGGACTGTCATTTAGCCAACTAACAGACAGCTGATGCCCGTGCATCATCAGCTGTGCGAGCGGTCTGAAGTTGGTTGAACTTCGCGTGCCGGGCCCATTAATATTTTTTTTAAGGCGGCCCTATGTCCCATCGGCCATAACGGAAAATGAGAAAAATAAAAGTGTCTCAAAGCCGCTAAAGGGTTAAGGTTTAATGTTTAGATTTCTAGATTTCTAGCTAACCACATAGACCTCTTCAACGGTTTTTCCACTCTTCAGTATCACTCATTCGCCGTGTGATGCACACTCTTGGCTATTCGCAACATAAGTGCCCCGCAGCACCTCTGAGTACATTGAAATTCAGCTAAGCTTACCAGCAATCGCACGCGTGTTTTCTAAATGCTTTCTGCTGCTGCTGATGCTGCCACCTCGGCTGCTGTTCGTCAGGCATTCGTCGTATCACTCCACTCAGCTATTCAAACGAGTGCAATGGCGAGCTAACGGTGAGTGAGCTGGTGAACGAAGCGGCTAGATCGTGGGACAAATAATCATTCATACCGGTATATTTATGTAGAATCGCCGGTGCGCGGAGAGTCAGCTATGCCCCGCATGCTAGCATACACACACACACAGCTCTGTAGCTAATAAACCACTTACTCGACGCGCCCCCTTGTCAATCATTTTATTTGCTCTTTCATGCCGCTATTCTTTGGCAAATTTCGCTTTACAGACATCTACTCCTATGCTATTCGGTATACTCGCGACTTTGCGACTGATGCCGCTACAATCTTTGGCTTTTTGTTATTTTATTATGCTAAAGGTTTCTTTTACTGGTATTGCTTTATTTCTTTATCTTTGTCTTGCTGTTACTTTTTTGTAAGTACATATAATTAAATTGGAAAAAAAAATATATATAAAATAAATTTTATCTAATTTAAATGCGCAGCAATGTGTTCATCATCACTGACATTTTGATGCTTAAAGTTTTCGAAAATATAAAAAAAAATATTTTAAGTTCCATTATCACTTTTCTCGATTAAAAAACTGCTGCCAGGAAAACTTCGGTGTTCCGTTTGGATATGTGCCATTTGCGAGTGCCCTTAATTTTTGGGGTCTGGGCAGAGTTAGTTCTCATTGTCACCTGGAAGGTGATGTCTGGGTGGTCCCTTCCAGTATAGTCTTCTAGGACTTTCTACTCCTGAGTTGCCCCATCCAAGCTATTAGTAACCAGGATAAAAGCCGGTGTGCTGTGTTCACATTCCCGTCTTCTGAAAGTGGTGGCATTACCTGTGTTTGCCACTCCAAGATGCACCTTCCCCGTGTGTTCGTTGTAGGGGCGCCCCACTCGACACCTTTGGCGTTAAAATCTCCAGGTAGGATAAAGGGGCCACCTATTTCGCGAATCTTATCGATGAATTAAATCCAGCTTCATCTTGAACTGTCACTGCGTGTGCTCTTAGCAGCTCAGCATTGTGTGACGTTCATTTCGAAGATATGGGTATCAGTAGCCGGTTCCGTACTGTGTGACATCGACTTTACAGCCACTTGGAAGCCAGAGTGCGCCGATTCTGCTTCGTCCTCGAAGCAGGTTTCATTGCAAAACCGTCCGTACTGCTCGCTGATGATGGCTACGTTTAGTTCTTTTTCGATAGTTATCCGTTCGAGCAGAGCGTGGGCTGTGCTGTGCGAATTCTGTGCATGTTTGCTTAGAGTATTCGCATCATTTCTCAACTTTTGTCAGGGCCAGAGCAGTTTGTTTGTGTGTGCCCTATCCCAAGGCAACGAAAGCGTCTCTTGGTTTGTTCGCATTTGCGCACCTTGGCTCGGATCCAACCGATTTTTATTTGCCGATCTCGATAAGCTTCGCGGTACCTTCACAGCTCGCAGCTGTTCCCGCGTGTTTGGCGCTCTAATCCTCGTCTGTATCTGTTCCTCTGGATTGATGAGCAGTTTCCACCGGATCGCTGCTTCTACTTTCTCCTTGTCTGAGAAGGAGGACAACTGAAACCGGTTCTGTCGACCCCTTCCCGGCAAGCTCATCGACAATTTCATTGCCCTCTATATTCCTGTGCCCAGGAACCCAGTTAAGGGAAATGTTTACAGTACGTTCGAGACGTTTGAGTTCCTCCTTACAGGAGTTTACCAGAAGAGAGCTGCAATACGGCGACGACAGGGCCTTGATCACTGCTTGACTATCGGAAAAAATATTAATGTCTCCCTCCCAACAGCGATCCCTAAGCATTTTTCATGAAAAACGCTGCTCATTTCTGGCAGTTTAAAGGAGACTGAAATATTGGCTGATTTAGGGAAAACTCCCACTCCCACGCCAGATTCTATCTTGGATCGTTGAGGGAAAACAGAGGTACCTATATCCGTGCTGACTCTCCCCTCTTTCCAATCTTGCCAGCTCGGAAAGATAGCCATAGCACAACGCTCAAATCCCAGTGTGCGGATAGAGAGATCAGTCCGAGGTACAGAGAAAGAAGGGTATATCTGCTTCAAGATGCTACTATATCCTACAAGAAGTTGCCTCAAGAGGCCAATCTCCTTCGACCTAGCAGCGTTCTAAGCACCAATTGGCTTAACTTTCAGATCCACGGGAAGTAAGTGCAGAATGACGTTGAGAGCAGAAGTGGGACATGTTCTACAAGCCCCAGTGATGCCCACACATGCAGTTCTCTGCACTCTCACCAAACTAGGTAGCCATATGTCAAAATTGGCAGAACCACTAAGTTGTACATTCAAAGTACGACACGTGGCATGAGACCCCATTTCCAATAGTAATCACACACAAATTTCTTCAAGTTATTACCCCTCTATGGGGTGTTTGGCCAAGCTTCTCCTACTATTTGTGGTGTGCGTCTTGTTGTTGATGTCCAGAAATGGACGGACCTACAGTTTTAAGTCGACTCCGAATGGTAACTGGTTTTTGCTTTTATGAAAGTTTTTTAAGTTATACATCGACCCCTCTCAGTGCCTCATTTCGCTGACCTAAAGATAATGAATGTCAAATTTGTCATTAAACACAAAGTCATTTTTTCTAAAATTCTAAAATCTATGTTCTAAAATCTATTTATCTCATATTGTCAGTAGTATTTTGGTTTGAAAACATTTATGCTAATGCTCGAAAATCAATCAGTAGTCACCACATTTGGTGATTAATGGTCACTATTAGCGACTAGTGACGGCTGTCTGACTGCCCACATAAATCGTCGCGGCTTGTCATTCAGATCTCGGCGCTATATGTTTGTATGTATGCTCCCACTTCAGCATCTCTGACGGTTTTGCAAGCTTTGTGAGAACGCAAGCGCTTGTACAGCGAAATCTAAAAAGGCAACAACAAAAACTAACGAGTTAAACCCCAACACACGCAACAATGTGCCTATTTAATTAGAATCCAATTTTTGCCACAGCAACATAACAAAGATTTTTAATTAACCAAAGAATACGAAAATAAATTGGGGCAAAATAAGACGAAAGAAAAAAATTAAATCAAAATACGAAAAAAAACTACAAAAAAAAAGTTTGCTCAAATCTCGGTCAATGCGAATTTTTATGCCGCTGCACATTTTTCGATCTTTACTTGCACTCGTCTTTGCTAATTTTATTTCAAAATCTTTTTTTGTTATTGTACGCTTTTCAAAATTAGTGTCATTTAACTATTTTTGTGTCTTAATAAAATTATGCTTGACTTTTTTAGTGCTATCGATTAATTTTATTTTGCCATTTCACACGAACATTTTTTTTCCATTCACTCGTTTGTTTGCAATTTTGCGAATACAAGCTGCAGAGGCAAAATGCAAAAAACTCGAGAATATTATCAATTATTTATTTTATTGCTTTTATTTATTTGCTAAATTCACGCTGACAGCTCTTCACCGGCCATCAACTCGCCCAAATAGCAGCGACAAATGCCGAAATCAAGTATTTTTTGTATTTGTTTGTTTTTCTGTTTAGCCGGCATTGGTGTTGCTTGTGGTTTTCGCTTGTTTTCGGCGTATTTATTGTTACCTTTTGCTGTTTTAGAAACGATGTATAGACAGAAGACAGAAATGCGTACCCACATAAATACGTTTCTCTATTTATACAGATTTCTGTTTTTGTCTCTGCATTTAAATTTATTAAACTTTGTCAAAGCATTTTGTTATTTGGAAACATACATTTGTATATATGCAACTTTAACTTATTTGATATAAGCAAATATTTGTTTTTGTTTTTAATAATGCGCTGGCATCTATGCTTTCCACTCAAGTGAGAATAGGCTAATTTATGCTTGGCAACCTCAGTGAATCAGTTTGTGACTGACAAAAGATCTGTCATTTATAATATTTACCGTAGTGCCAGTCACTTTGAATTTTTCGCAAATATCTTTGAATAAAGAATTGAGAAGGCGATGGATTACCGGTTTTATGATTAAGATAAAATCGCTTGGGTTTATCGAGCTTATCAGTTTAAGTTGATTTCAGAGCACTTTTCGAGGTTACAGCTAAACTCTGACGTGCTGAAATTAAGCCGACCTTGGAATCAGATTCAGCGATCCCAGAAATGCTTAAGTACAATATATGTATATGGTCACATCTCCAAGCCAAACAAATTTTTTTGTGTGGGTTTGTAATCCAATCATGGAAATAGTTTTCAAATTTTCCAAACATTTCTTCCAGTTCCCGCCGCAATTTTTCTTTGTTGTCTTCTATCGACCAAAAAGGGTTGTCCTAAAGTCGTAATTTGAGTTTTTTTATTATCATTGTTTGCTTAGGCACCGATTATAAGGCGATAATGTCGGATTCAATGATTTCCACTTTCTTCTAGCATTGGCTGCTTGTTTAGCTTGCGTTCAGGTCAGATTTTTTCTGAATAATTTTGCTTGAAAGTTGCGTCACGAGGATCCTTTGGGTCGCCTTCTGCGCCTGTAACTAAGCGGGTATCACTCTAAGGTCATCGCTGGCAAGGAAAAAAGGTCAGCCGTAGCCTCACCAGGTTAATAAGGGTATTGATCAATCTCATATTTATTTAATTGTATTGATAGGAATAGCTTTGTGAGATGATACGTTATTGTGGAGCAAAATACTTATACACATTTTTTTTCTTGAAGTGTGGCCTTTTTCGTCGAATTTGCTTCCTCAAACGCCGCATAACTCTCAATTTCCCATCTGACCTTCTTTGCTTAAATTTAAAAAAATTACTTCGAAAGGGGTTTTTAAGTGATTTTCGTTATTGTGTTTGATATAAAGTTATTTTTCTTGATTGGTGCAATAACCGCTTACGCGATTTTGCCATTGCCAACGTGCAAAGGTCCAAAAATCTTAGGCAGAATCTTTCTCTCAAACACTCCAAGCGTCGCCTAATCGGATGTTGTTGTCGTCCAGCCGCACCACACGGACGGGCAAGATGACATCCTTGGAAAGTGTTAGTTGTGTTCGTGGAGAGAGGACTTTACTACTCAATTGTCCACTTAGTCCAAAATAATACTTGTTGACAAGAGAGACTCTCCCTCTGTTGGATACCAAGGCTGACCAACGAAGTCTTTTACAACCTCGAAATTATAACGGTAAACAGCGACGTGGGTGCCGCTACGCGGGTGCACGGACTGTTTGTCTGATGCCAGGAGGTACTTCTGTTTGTCGTCGTTCATCACCAGACCCATTCGCTTCTTTATCCAGTTTGGGCAAGGCCGAACTAAATCAAAACTAATCATCGTCATACGCCAGCAATTGCACGCTCTTATAAAAGCTTGTGCCTGAGCTATCAAGTTCTGCAGCTCGCACGATCTTTTCCAACATCAGGTTAAAGAAATCACACGCCAGCGTGTCACTCTGTCTGAAACAACGGAGTGGTTCTTCCTAATTCCGATGAAGCTGCTGATTTTGAGCCCCGACATTTTGCATAGCCGTATTAATTTTGCGGGGATACCAAATTCAAACATCGCGGCTTATAGGCAACTCCTTTTCGTACTGTCGAATGCAGCTTGAAGTTGCCTAATAGATGGTGTGTGTCGATTCACCTTTCATGGGTCCTTTCTAAGGCTTGGCGTATTGTCGAATATCTGATCGACTGTGGCAGCTAGACTTCGAGCAAAACTTGTTTAGCTCCGAAGGTGGTGCAAAAATTCCTAAAACTTTGACATAACAGACAGGAAAAAACATTTTAATTTTCAACAAAAGTCTTCTCTTAGCCCATATTTCTCATATTTTGTGCTGCTCTCCAAAACATATGAGTTTTCGAGGTCCCTTTTTGTTTCACGGATAACCTCTTAACTGAACCAAAATCTGTTATAACCGAGGCGTTTTTCTTCACATTTATAAACAACAAGAAACTAAACTAAATCTAGAGAGAGCTGAACTTAATCTGACAGCCAACAGTCAGTCCCACCTTGTTCTTCTTTGACTTCGATTCAACGCTCAGTTTTGGATGGTTCCAATCGATGCTGAAGAATAATACTTTTGAAGCTTTTGTAGAAAATAGTTTGTGGAAAATGGTGTATCTGTAATGCACGAAGCGCAATGTCTGTGAAAATGCACGTAGGTGCCTGCTTACAAAAAAAAAAAAAAAAAAAAACTTTCTGGCAGAACAGTTTGAAGTTTAGTACGCGCTCTGTTGGAAGAGATTTTTTCATAAGCAAAATGCAGAATTTGTGCAGAAAACGCTGTCTCTTCTGATTTTGAGCAACTTTTTGATCCACCTCCAATTACTAAAATTCCATTACCACTCATTTAATACTATCCGCAATACTCATAATATTTTTTTGATGTACAATTTCTGTGTAATATATTTACTAGAAATTTAGTAAACTTGAAAATAAAATATTAATATTCCCCTATTTATTCTTTTCTTTTCAGTTTGTCATTTGTTTCAAGAAAATTCGACGAAATTTCTGCGTAAAAAAATTTGAAGCGAATTATTGTGAGTTCTACTGTGCCGATTAAATAGAAAGGGGCTCAAATTCGACAAATATTAAATAAAAAAATAAAATACTCAAGCGTTTGAGTGCAAGATTTGAAAAGAAGCAAAATTTGTGAAGTGTTAAAATGTGTTAAATAAAGCTGCTAAAATTTAGTGTTTCTAAAGTCGTAAGATATTACAAAAAAATTAAATTAAATAAAATAATCACGAAAATTTTCATAAAATTGTGCGAAAAATTGTTCCTAATACAAAATTTTTCAACGACACTGACCAAATTCGAAGTTTACAGAGCTGAGTCAGCATGAGCTTACATCACTACAAACAAAGGTAAGACGAGATAAGTGAATTTCACTTGAATTGCAAGTTATTTTGCAAGTGAAAGAATATTTAAGTCTTACATTTTTTAAAATTTCGCACTTCTCTAAATGCATCATCACCTTAAAAAGTATTGAGCAATTAGCAAATATTTTTTTTAATTAGTAAAATAATTAAAATTTTATTTATTGAATTCTCTAAATTGTTATGCGTCTTCTTCTTATTTCTTATGTGTGTACACAAGTGTTGGTTGGTTTGAAGCGGGTTCAGTTGCCTTTCCTTTGCAAGGTAGCTTCAGTTATTCATACCAAGTGCGAGCATAGTCTTGATACATGAAATAAAGTATTTTTTTTAATTCTGTACCAACCTAAGAACGTCATCTTTATAGAACATATTTTATTCTAGAAAACCTAGGCCATTATAAATGAGCAATTGAGAAGTCCCAGTTCGGAGCTCGTTTAAGACTATTCAACAAAGATGTTTCGCTCGTCGAGCTTTTTTTTAACGAGGTGTGAAAGCAATCGAAAACCTTAGTCACCCACTAAAAGCACCTCAAGTCCGACGGTTCATCCTACAGGGATACCGTTTTGGTAATTACGTCTGGAGGCAGTCGTAAGCAATAAGCTCAATCGTCAGTTATATTCGTATACTGTTCGTCTTACTGCTTTTTATAAATGCGACAGTTGTGGTTGCTGCCGCGTTCGTCTCGCGTCGATCCTTCGCCTCCAATCAATGTTGCGAAGTTCCACGATAATTCGAGTTGTATAAACTTGCACTACCCTCCATTCTTCTTTCGATTCAAGCATTTGTGGAACTAGGTTAATGGTATGAGTATGAGGTATGAGGTATAAGTCAAAATGAGTCATACACCAAATGAGTCTGAATATGAGTCGTACCATATGTGAATGTCTCTTATTGACCTCATATAAGACTCATTTCCCCATATAAGACTCTGGATCCGCATGTGACTTTTTATGTGAAATAAAATTATTTTTAGGCTCTTACTGGCGGCAAGCCGGCCGCGCTTCATTGCGGCTTAGGTTGATATGAAATTAATGGAAAAGTAAATCAAAGCATTAAAGTCCATAGGTTGGGTTGGATTACGTTGATTTTTATTCTTCATGAGAATGTAGAGGTGGGCCTGGAGACCCACAACGTTTGAGCTTCGAACAATCTTTTTGGCAATTTATCGATTTGAAAGTCCGTCTGAGGTCAATATATCGATTTATCTTTTTTCGCAGTCTTTTTAACCTTTCTTCTTTCCTATTTTAGTAGAACTAAGAAGTTTTCGATCGAACACAGTGAATACTTAAAGAAACTACCCTTTTCACAGCTTTAATTCGCAAATAATTTACGCTAACTGAGCGCCTCTATTCAAGTGCACCAATAACTCAAGCACAGCATTACAGCTGCTGAAGTTTTACTGCTGCGAAATACCGTAAGGTGGAATAATATTTAGATGCATGCTTATTTTCGAGCAAATTACAGTCTTCACTTGAATTGTCAGAAAAACTTGGATTACTAGATGAAATACGGTTGTCTTAATAACCATTTTCTTGCATAAGGATTATTGGCTCCACAAGGTGAAGTCCAAAATAAACAAGACGGAGATAAAATAGAAACGACAGGAGCTTTGTTAACTGATAACTTCGAGTTAATTTATTCAAAATAGTCCCTTCTGGCCTCAATACACTGTTTTGCGCGATCTTAAAGCTTTTGATTGAGTGTTTCAGGTCAGTGACCGGAATGTCCTTCAGAATGTCGGTACAAGCCTTTTGGATGACCTCTACGGACGCAAAATGTTTTCCTTTCATGGCCAAATGTGGTTTTCCGAATAATTAGAAGTTACAGGGAGCCATATCAGGCGAATACAATGAGTGATTGATGGTTAAAATGCGATTTCTAGTCAAAAATCAGTCACAAGAATGGATCGATGAGATGGTGCATTATCATGCAATAAGCGCCATCTTCTTCTACGCGGTATTCAGTGCGAATTCGACGAATGCAATAAGTAAAAAAATAATGATAAAATATTCTTTGTGAATAGTTGCATACGTGTGTTTTTCCTTGTTCACTCCTCTCGGGAACATAGGGTCTCGGCAAATTTCATCTTGTATTGGTTTCGTTAATCTTTTTTGATTTCTGACAGGGTAGCTGATCAGCCTCTCGCTACTTACATACGAGTTTATGTCGTGCAAGGCAGCTGTGTATCAAATAAGTGATGATATTTTTTATCATTACGAATATTTACAAAAAAGTGCTTAGTCAAAACTACTCATTTTTGTTCCAGCCTCGGGAAAAAACTAAGTACTTGTGATTTTACATCTCTTTTCGTTCCTATGCCAATTCAATATAAGTAAAAAATACATCTGCATTGCTATACAGGTAGAAAGGCAAAGCAACCATTAATTTGTATGCTCATTATTGTCATCACAAACACCTCAGTGTCTAAAGCGCTCAGCAATGTCTTGTTGAGATGAGTTTTCAATTTTTCTGCACACCTCAGCACGACTTTGAAATAAATTTCGCACATAAATCTGCATTCATAACCACTACTGCAAGCATCCATTCTTGCTTGGCGCCACACATCATTACTTAAATTGCGCTAACATTGCAAAAATTAACCACCATAATTATAAAAAAGTGCTCGAATAATTGGCTAGAAATATTTACATCTAAATATGTACGAGTATATGGGTGTGTATGTATGGGAACAAAGTTGTGTGGGTAAATACTCATACAGAAATACTTTTTATGCATTTTACAATATTTTTGCTTAGTAAATAATTAAATGGAAATATTTGAACAATCTTATTGAATAGTGTTTGATCGAGCCGCGATGTGTTTCATTTGCCTAGCAAGCGTGCCTATAATTTTCAACAGACTTGTAACTTTACTTCATTACTTTCAATTTAGGCGCAGCTGCATTGAAGGGGGTATTTGAATTCATCTAGAGATAGGGTTATTTGAAGGACATGAAGAGGCTGGCTTAGGGAATTATTTTTTTTTGTTCTGAGTATAACAATGAGCTTCTGTGGAGCGCGGAGTGAACTCCAGATTAATGAGTGACCCCTCTAACGTAATTTTAACCTAACTCAGCACTACTTACGTGCAAGCAAATTCAATTTGCTTATAGCAATAAATAAATTATTTTCTGCGCACTTCATACGCTTGCCAATTTTCTACAATGCATACTTATCAGGTTTGTGAAAAGAATAGTTAGCTTTGAGTGTGCCTAGAAATCTCAAGAGCTCATCTTTGAACCGCTGTCGGGAGTTAGCGAGACTTATATTTATATGGTGATGGTTAACTGAGTGATTACCATCAGCTGGTGTAACCTCTCAGTAAGTACACTAGCTGGACCTTGGCAAAAAAGCGAATCTGTGAAAGCAAAGACATTTGAATGTTCTTTGCGACACAGAATTGCGGCGGGACGGATTTCTTGCCGTCGGTTATTTTTACGGTGGCAAAATAATGAGATTTATTTCCGAGACTGACTTGGAGGTTGTATTTCTAAGCCATTCATTTTATTTTACTTTCACATGTAGACATGTCTTACATGGCTTGCCGAGTGTGGTTTGAGGAAACTCGTTGAATAAATCGCAAAATCTGGATCTATGGAAAAGCGGTGTTTTGAAAATAGCTGATCTCGCAAATAAATGGTTGTGTATCAGATTACGAAAACAGCTACATAAATGTATACACCAGTGTCACCAAACCCGAGATTACGTGATTATGAGATCTCAGCCTTTTTCAAGCAATGAAAATCACGGGATTAATTCAAGTGAAAGTATGGGAAAAATTTAAATAAATTCCTATGGAAAGCGAGTGCGCATTAAACCAAATTACAAATTTTCGCTTTTTGACGTGCAAAACACCAGTTTAAACGTGCAACGTTGTCAATTCGAGATAAATGAGACATTTTACCGATGCTGCTAAATCTAAGAGGTGGGTCCTGTTTTAAGAATTTTTTATGTGGGTTCTTTTAGTGGAATCCTGAAATTTCGGGATCAACAATTATGTTCAATATTGGCATACCTTCTATATACATGTTGTTGTTATTGAAGTGGTTGAGTATTTCTACTGAAATAATCCTAATTAGCAACCAGCGCTGTTTTACTACCACTGTTTTCGTGTGATGGTGTTCTGCTTTTTTCCCCACCTGAGTCAGTTCCATTTTGTGAGATCCAGGTGTAGCAGCAAATTCTTTATCTGGATGCTGAGATCTCATTAATTTGCTGTAAGAAAGGCTTACCGAATGAGCGAAGGCGTTCCTTAGCTAGCCCTAGACATTACATTGGTAGTGGAAACGACTTTCCTTCATCCCTTCCGCTTGACAGCTTCTGCAGATGGGATTGAAAAGGAGGTTTAGTCTGGCTGCATGATCCCCTACCTTCCAATGACCTGTAAGGGTTGTATGGATGCGTGAAATGTTTGATCGAGAGCATCCTAATAGGTAATTCGTCCTTTGGATTTTAGTTAGTTGCTTCCACCTTCTTTCAGCTAAAGCATGATAGTGTGAAGCAATGGATGCTTTTAATGTGTTCAGTGGGGTGGAGACTGTCACCGCCTCTGCTATGTCTTGTGTCGAACCTTTTCTTGCTAGCTTATCTGCCCTCTACCCTCTATGTTCCTATGACCGGGAACCCATATCAGAGTAATTTCAAGCCAATGACTAAGTAATTCTAAATAGTTCCTCTCTACACTGTAAGACTAGTTTGGATGAAATGGAGTTGGAGTCTAAGGTCTTAATAGCTGCTTGACTGTCTGAAAAGATAGCTACTCTTGCGCCAACTTCCTTGTAGAGTTTTAGTAATTTGCATGCTTCTCTGATCGCTAGTAGTTCTGCCTGGAACACGCTGGTCAGGAAGTCCAATTGATTTGGATAAGTTGAGCAGTTCCGAATATTAAGTTAATGGTAATAGATGAGTTAGTACATTGAGCGCTTCAGTAGGACTGGTGCTAAGCACTTCTGTGGTTAAGATACTTGCTGTTCTTTGTATCTTGTTCAGCTTGGTTTGGTCGCATATGTTAGTATTGGCCTAACAATGGCTGTTGGATTAGCATAAGACTAACGCCGTTTAATTTTGGCGGATTAAAGTTTGGTATCTTGGATCTCTAATTGAATAGCATCAGCTCAGTTTGCTTGGGTTTACACTTAAGCCACAGTCTGTGACCCAATTGCTGAGTAATCCCAGAGCTCCTTCCATAATCTCACTGATTATGGTTGGACACATTCTGGCTTCTCTTCAGTTGTCGAATAAATCTTTCGCCTTTTTACTACATATATATGTACATATATTAAAATAAAAGTTCAAAAGCAGCTGAAAAAAGCTGAAATAAGGATACGTAGCAACGAGCAGGAAATGCAATGCCGAAAATTCGAACTCACTGACATTTCGGTGGGTATTGATGCATATTAATGTGTATACACATTACATAGAGTAGTTTATATACAGCAGCGCAGTGGCCAGTCTAGAACAACGTAGCGGTACTCAAGTAAAAAACAAAAATCGTTTGAGATTTCTTTACAACAAAACCCAACTTAATCATATCGAAATATCTTGCCAGTTTTGGTCTCGCTGTGTGTAGGTCAATGCGCCAGACAGTTAATGCATTCATAAGCTGTTACACACACATATATCCATACCCTCTCAAAATTGTTGCTTGCACAAACAACCAGCAAAAAAGGTCGCCTATACTGCCCAATAAACTTATACGAGTAGAGGTGCACTCGTACTCGTAAATGCATAGACGTATTTACATTTGTAGATATTAATGTATAATGGCTGCGAATCTCGAAGATTTAAGCGAGCATAAAAGTTGCACCCAGCGCACTGCAACGCTGCCACCAGCACCACGACCACTCAAGTTGCACGCCATAACAAAAACACGGTCGACAGCCAAGGCTGTTGCGCGCCAGACGGCAACAGCAGCAGCAACGGCTTGGCTAGCAACCGCAAATATCTAGCAACAACAACAGCGCCAGCAGACAGTCATGCAATGCAACACTCGTCTCAACAGTTCAACGTTTTTTTGTTTCGGTTTGTCTGTTTTGGTTTTTTTTCGTTTTGTTTTTGTATCTTTTTTGATATCTCCGAGGAGACAACAACAGTGAAATAGTCAACTTAGCTAAGCAGCAGCAAATCTGTATCCGCTTTCGACTTCAGTAGACAATGCACATGCAGCAGCCCCAGACCAAACCATAAACAACAACAACAACACAAGTAGCAGCAACACCAACAAGTCATAGCGAAAGGCTACAATAACAATAAATACTGGGAAGTATATTCAGCTCAAAGCATACGTAGAGTAGACAAAGCACACAAACCGACTGCAACAGCAATAACAATAACAACAACCAACCGACAGATTACTCACTTTATGAGGTGTTTTTTTTTCTTAATTCAATATAAAAAATATAATACTTATTGCAAATCTAAAATTGAAATAATAAACTCTACAAAATAAATGTAAGCAGAAAAGGCAAAATGTGGTGGCATGCACCGTTTTCACCGTCGACGACGTCTGGAGACAACGGCAACGAAATGCAAGCACTAAATTCATATAAGACGTATATGATGGATTAGCTGGTTTTGTTGCTGGCATTGGCATTGCCACAATATGTCGTGCATTTCTAAAGTTTGATTTCTTTATTTATCTGCTACAATCGTAGACACTGCGGATTTTGATGCAGGAAATCTCTTATATTTAGCATTAGGGTATGCGGTAGTTTTGTGCCCTAAGCTGAAATAGCGCAGAAAGTTTTCAAGATTGCCTCATGCAGCTTGCGGCACAGAGCGAGCTGAAAAGAGTGTAGTAAAATAGTCAACAAAACCTATTTGAGAATTTGTATTTATTGCATTCTCCCAAAATATGCCTGAGATTGAAATTGAAATTTGAATAGATCGTGCCAAGGAGCACCAAGAGATTTGGTGGCTCCTAAAACGCTCTGGCTAAAAAGCCCATTGTATGCTATTTAGAGCTCTGGAAATAGGGTAAATAGTCAAGGAGGGAAGGAGAACAGTAGCAGAGAAAGAGATGGAAAGAATAGAGATAGAGATAGAAAAGAATAGAGACAGGGACAGAGACAGAGATAGAGGTAGAGGTAGAGGTAGAGGTAGAGGTAGAGGTAGAGGTAGAGGTAGAGGTAGAGGTAGAGGTAGAGGTAGAGGTAGAGGTAGAGGTAGACGTAGAGATAGATATAGATATAGATATAGGGATAGAGATAGAGATGGATATCGAGATGGAGCTAGAGATAGCTAGTCCTGTGAGAATTTTCCAGATTCTTTGGCAAATCTGTAAATATCTTCCAGTTGTAGAGAACGAATATCACTCATTCTCATGACATCGGAACCCAAAGCTCGTAGCCGTGCTCTAGGAAAAGCAGGACACTCACAGAGAAAATGTTCAGTGCTATCCGCCTCCTCCAAGCAAGACAGGCACATTTGCGTCCTCAATGATTCCAATGGTGGCCATATACTGACCCCATAGGTAATAATACCCACCATCAACCGAACGTCTTTCTTTCCAGGTTTTAGTGGAAAAAACACTTTGCTGTTCTGCAGCGTTCACGCTCTTTATGTAAATTGAATACATAACCGCTGATCCAATTCATGATTCCTGCGGAACTGATTCCGATTATTGGCTTTGGCGCTTGTGGGGGAACCGCTGATCCACGGTTGGCCAATTCATCGGCTATTTCGTTTAATTGAACACCGGAGTGGCCTGGAACCCACATCTTACATTCTTCAACATTCTTTCAAGTTTGCTTCGCGTTCTCCAGGACCTTCAGTGCAGCTTGACTATCACTGAAAACTCCAATCTGTTTCCCATCCAAAATATGCTTACTGCAGATATTAAGTTATTCTAGTACCGGAATTCAGCATCATTAAACTCGGGATCCCCCTAACCTTGTATACGCTCCGAATTTCCGGAAAGTAGATTTTTCGTAATTTTTTTTTTTGTTTTTCGATTATAAAAAACAAGTAACAAGGATAGCCCCGTCAGCATAAAGTGATACAGGTACCCTAAGCAATCGGGGTGTTAATTAAACATGACTCATAATTCTATTCTTGCCAAACCAGCTTTGATATTCACAGCAGATCAAAGATTAACGATTTTCATGTAATAAATATATGAGGTAACTGGTAATGTCGTCCAGATACTTCTTCATCATTGTTGCCGTGACGGTCCGGATTGAACCTTGACCTTGCTCAATAACTTCGACCAAAAATCTCGAACCTTTGCTGATATTCTCCAGTTTTTCAGTTTACTATTGCAGATCTTTTTGCAATTTCGTTTGCGCTCATCCTCAGAACATGCCCAGCCCACTTAAGACTCTGAAGCTTAATGTAGACGGCGATTTGGAAGTTGTTAAGCTCAGCTAAGCTTTCATCGTTGTAACGCCGGCAATAGTTGAGAGGTCCAAGGACGCGGCGTAGGATATTTCGCTCAAATACAATAAGTTAAGCTTTTCTTCATCCGCCTTTTGTATATCCTAGGTTTCGGAAGCATAAGCAACACAAAGCCTAATTATTGTTTTACAAAGTTGTAGCTGCATTCGCTTGGAATGAAACGAGGACCATGTTCTCCGCCTGGAGCCTCACACTAACTTCTTGGTTGGCTGTTGCGACTACAGAGACGACAGATCCAAGGTATTTGAATGGCGCCACTCGCTCAAAAGTGTAACTATCGATCAGTATGGCAGATTTGCTCTCATTTAGAATTTTTCCAGTGCAAAACAATTTAGTTTTAATTCGTTTATGCGGAGGCTCAAGCTTGTGGCTGCATTCTCAAGTTTTGGCAAATCCTTTTTGAAAGCTGCTGTACTTCTGGATATTCGATCGATATTATCCACGAAAGCTAGAATTTCTGATGATTTTACCATTAAAGTGCCGTTCAGAGCAAACCCGAACAAAGCTAAGGCTTTCACCCCCGCGCTAGTTGTGCAAAGAATTTCACGCGGTTTTAGCCATTTGAAAGTATCATTTGAACTAGTCTCACAAGCTTAGGAGGAGGAATATTGATGCCAGAAGCTACGTTATATAGTTAACCTGGTCAGTCAGCAAGACCATTGAACTACACCCGGATAGATTAGAGTAGAAAGAACAGAGAGACAGAATAGATACTAAATGGAGGGTAAGACGGAAAACTTAGTTTGATGAATCTTAAGAGTTCCGGAAGTGGAGGAGTATGAAACTTATCCATACTCAGTACATCGGAACTCAACAGCCTCAACAGTCTGATTCTAAAAAACGCCCGACAGCTACAGAGAAAATGCTCTGCAGTGTCCTCATTCTCAAGACAGAATAGACATATTGGGGCGCCAATGATTCCCATGTTGGCCATACGCTGACCACAGGCGTTGTGCACTGTGATTCCACCCAGCTTTCAGGTATTTTCTACTAATTTTCGCTTACTTTCTATTTGGTTCTTTCACAAAGCACTTGGCTACCAGGAACCCATCTCGCTAAGAGATGTGCGGCAATTTCATGGCCACCTTGGAGGTTGTCGACTGTTTTGTGAGGGATTTTATCGCCGCTTGGCTATCAGTGAAAATGTAGTTCCGGATATCGCATCACATTGCATCAGTGTCGCGGCCGAAAGACTTTACAGTAGTCGGGGAGCCGAAAATTGAAGGAGAGCCCCAGATGTTCGGAGTATACACCTCCGCCCACCCTGCCCTCGAGCTTTGAGCCATCTGTATATACATGGCCTTCCACCAGACTACAGAGACATATGTAATGATGGGTCTAATCAGGGTGGTGTACAACCAGTGTACTATCGCCGGTCTCAGATCACATGGCTTGACAAAGGTTCTCATAGACTGCCCAATAGTTTTCATACAACATGTTTTTCTTATAGTGATGTGAAATAGGAAGCACATAGTGAAAAATTGTATTGGTAATTTTTATTAATTAATTCCATTGATCACAAAAGGCCCAAACAATAATAACCTTAGGTATATAGAACGACTTTTCCGATAACCCTGTGTACTTATATGTAAGTGTTTTTCGGTTAGGCTCACTTTTTTATTTTCATTCATTTCAAATTGAATGAAGTTTTTCGTGTGATTATACTTTGT
Organism: Anastrepha fraterculus; assembly: GCA_037575425.1. Taxonomy (NCBI): domain Eukaryota; kingdom Metazoa; phylum Arthropoda; class Insecta; order Diptera; family Tephritidae; genus Anastrepha; species Anastrepha fraterculus. The sequence continues at coordinate 73,563 of JAYXIM010017812.1, read as the reverse complement.
TTGCCACTCACATACGAATTTATGGGCAAGGGAAAGGCAGCGGTGCACAAAAACTGCTTATTTTATTTACACCCAGATATGTGCATTTCCAAATATAAGTATACCCACATAAAAATTGCAATCATCACAACAACAACAAAATGCCAACTAAGTAGACATTATCAGGGTAGCAATTATTGGGTGGCAAAAGTTGCAGCAGTGAAGCGCAAGGCAAAATTAAAATAGAATAATAATACAAATTTAATTAGGCAGCAAACCGACAAATAATAAATAAGGTTGGTATGTATAATGAATTGTGCAATAATAAGTAACTAATTAAAATGTGGAAGGGACGGGTGCAATTGCACTCTGCTGCACAATGTAGGGACACAGTGCTGCCGTTGCAAATGCGATCAGACACCGACATGAAAGCGAATAGTGAAGTGTGAATAAAATTATGCGCATTAATTTCATTTAGACGCTCGGTCATGGATTGTTTCTTCCGACTGACTGAATGTCTAAATGTCAGACAGCTTGTTTATTTATTTTATTTTTTTCGTTTTTTTCATTCATTGAATTGTCGTTACTGTATGTGTATTTGGCTCACTGCCCAACTGTATGCAACAACACCAAAACCTGCCTGTTTCTCTATCTCTCTTTGGCCGCCTCCGCCTTGACTCTTGGCCTCGCCTAACATTAGTCTGTCTGCCCCGCTGCCCCTCTGTTCCTGTGTTTGTCTGTCTGCCTGTCAAATTCATTCGCTGACTGATGTAAATATTACTATACCTGTTGCATGTTGATATTGCTACATTTACATTGCAATCCAAACGGGCAATGCCACAGTTAAACACTCCTAAAAGTAAATACCCTGCAGGAAAAAGGAAAGCAATCCGAATAGTTTTCAAAAGCTTGAGTAAAGTAGAGTACTCGCTTCGTAAAAGTAAATTGTGAATGCGTTTGCGAATATTTTTTCTTCGAAGCCTCCGATGCACATATAAGGCCTCTTCTATTCGCCACTTCTCTCCTCGTTACCTCTCTGCTCGGCTCACGACTGGCGGGATGAAATGCGTAGTAGCACCCAAGATGAAATAGCCTATAAGCTTCCCTCGCACCTCTATACCGCTCTGTGAGATTTCGAATAATAACCGAAAAATATGGGATTAGTATTTATGAAAGGTGAAGAAACTTCTGTAAGCCGGTTTTAAAAGTGGCAACAAAAATTATGCCCGCAATTGGAGGCCGATCTCAAACCTATCCATTCTGCTAATCCCTTCCGCAGCCATCAAAGCCTAACCTACAAGCAAGCTTGGCAGGCTGAGAGAGGACGCAGATGGATAAGACTGATGTTATCTTTCATGCCCGACCGACTGCCGCAGATCTTCCTGTCATTAAGCAGAAGGGACTGCAGACAGCCAAACAGCTGGTTGAACTGGGCGAATCACTTGGAAAAGGTAGGCATCTCAGACATTGCACTCTGCCCAGCATGTGGAGAGGAGGATGAGACAGCGCACCACTTTCTGTGCGTCTGCCCGGTCTTCACTCGAATCAGGCTTGAGGTCTTTGACACTGATCACCTTGTCTCTTCGGAGTACAAGGTTTACTCAGATTTCTTCAGAGATTTAAAGCAAATTTAAAAGGGATCTCGAGTGTAGTACAATGGGCTTAATGTTGGCTGAGTGCTGTATTTGCTAGTTACCCGACAAAAAAAAATAAAAAATAAAAAAATCACATCGTTTGCTTCTGCTGAAATTGACCTCTTTTGGTGTACATTAAAAATGTTTCTCCTGGATCAAATCCTACTTAACTGATTATGAGCTGCTCTATCGCGGCCTCAGGTACTCTCTACTTCTTGTATTATTACGGGCTCTGTCTTACAATCTGTGAACCAAATGAAAGACCTTGGCGTTGCATTTGATTCCAAACTAGCATATAATAGTCATGTCGATTATATTCTTTCATGTTCGTATTCGCTATATGTATGTTTGAAATTGAAATTGAAATTTGAAAAAGGCGAGCCAGGCAGCATCGAGAGAATGGTAATTTCTAAAACACCCAGCTAAAAAGCCCATTGTGTTCGAAGCTCTGGTAAGTAAAACGGTTGCTAGTCAAGGAGGAAAGCAGAGAAGTGACAGAGAGAAAGAGATAGGATAGAATAGAGACAGAGATAGCGATTGAGATAGCGAGAGATAGAGATGAAGATGAAGATAAAGATAGGGACAGAGATAGAGATAGAGATAAAGATAGAGATGGAGATAGAGATAGGGATAGAGATGGAGATGGAGATGGAGATGGAGATGGAGATGGAGATGGAGATGGAGGTAGAGATAGAGATAGAGATAGAGATAGAGATAGAGATAGAGATAGAGATAGCTAGTACTTTGAGAACTTTCCAAATCCTTTGGAAAATCTGAAAATATTCTCCAGTTTGAGAGAAGGAATTTTACTCGTTCTCATGACATCAGAACCCAAAATTCGTAGCCTTGCTCTAGAAAAGGCAGGACACCCACAGAGAAAATGCTCAACGCTCTCCGGTTCTTCTAAGCAAGATAGGCACATCCTCAGTGAATCCAATGGAGGTCATGTGTTGGCTTCATGGGTTGACCAAACGTCTTTTCTATCAAGTTTTAGGAGAAAGTTCGACAGTTTTTGTTCGGGTTTGTTACAAAATAGAGCTATATGTTTAATTAGTCGACAATTAGTCAATAAGTTAGTCAATCGCTGGTATATAAAGGCCTCTAGCATTTTTTTCACTTTGGCATCCCAAATGTGATGCACAACTTTTCTCTGAGCATTGCCGAATATTTGCATCAAGAGTGCCCATGTGACCATATGACTGTCACTGTTCTTGTAGGGTAGCTGCACACATTCATATCTATGTGAGCGGAATGTTCTCGGAAGTAATTGTTCTTGCGTTTTGATTTCTTTAATAAGCATTAATTAAAAATGTTAATTTTTCGTTGCAATTATCTACAAGCTGCTGGTTGGCAGACATAAAAATTCGAATGCCAAGAAGTGCAGTTTCTTAGCTGCATTACTTTTTCGCATGCAATCTTACTTTATGTCTGGAAAAAATCGATATGTTTTGGAATAGAGGGTGTGTCTATCCAAAATGTACCAAAAGTGCGCTATTGTCCATGGGCAGATTAGTGCACTGCCGCAAACTATATTTTTGACAAAAACTCCAAATTTTTAACGTCTGAAAGAAGAACGGATCGGATTGGCATCAAACTTAATTAACTCAAGTAGCAATAACATTGAAAGGGAGTTTATTTTTCTATCTGTTAGGTCCAACTGTTCAACACACGCATCGCTCCAGCATTCACTGGTATTTCCCTTAGCGTACAACAAACCGTCGCAACGTCAAGAGTTAAATTTAACTTCATCTGACGACTGTAAATTTTTATTAATGCTCAGGCTTTAACAGACATTTTTGACGAACTTCCTTTCCACGATACTGTATTTCGCTGGAAAAGTATTGATGAACAACTTGTCTTGTTAGAGAAGCCTTGACTTGTTTTCCCACAATTTGGATGGTCTTCTACTTACTATTTCAAGGAATTGAGCAAGAAGTTTACGTTTGTTGATGTTGACTAATAGTCTGAAACCCAGTCGGGCACCCAGTGAAAATTTAAAATCCGTGACTTCTGCTCTGATTTGTAGAAAGTGTCTTCAAGCCAGCGCTTACCCGATAAGATTAGTACTAAAATATGATGATAAGCACAAATGAGCTCGAATCAAAATTTGGTTATACTCGTGATTGGCACTTCTGCTAATCTTACAAGAAGGTGTCTATCTAAACTAAGCCCTCTAATGAGCGACGCTCTTAAAACAATACACAACTGGGTCAGCACTGCTGGCCTGAGCGTCAATGCTGAAAAAACGGACTTACTACTCTTTACAAAGAAGTTCCAGCATGGACATTATCCTCGCTCGACGGCGTCTCTCTATCGCTGAAATCCAGCACCAAGTGCCAAGTAATAAATTGACGTGGAAATCCAATGTTGAGGAGAGGGTGAAGAAGGCCACGAAGGCTTTATATGTATATAAAAGGTTGCTTGAAAGCATATGGGGGCTATCACCCGCTCTTATGTACTGGTACTACACTGCAATTTTTAGACCTATTTTACTATATGGCATATTGGTGTGGCGGAAGGCGGTAAGGAAGAAACCAAATTTCAGGCCATTGGTAAAAGTTCAACGACTCTCCGTGCTTTGCATTACGGGAGCTTTGAAATCAACTCCAACCGCAGCTCTCGAGGCAATCCTCAACCTAAGAACGATTGATCTCTATGCAGAGAATCGGGCTGCAAACACAGCTGTGAGGCTACAAGCCTACAGCTTACCTCTAGAACCTTCGCACTTAGCTCTATTATGGGGAATGCCGCAGTCAATTGAGACTATATGGTTCCAGTTTTGAGTTTTGGACAACCACTAAAGGCCGCTATTGAAGACGGTGGGTGGCGTAAGGCCTTAGTTCCTCATTAAAAAAATGGCGCGGTCAAAAACATTTTTATGACGCCAGTCTTGTTTATTTTGTACTTCATCTTGCATATTTTTTTATGAGGAGCTTTTTCATAGCACAAATACATTTGGAGGGGCGGCTGCTATTAGAAAACACTTTTTCTTTAATTTAGTGTTTCGTGCCCGGGGTTTCGAACTCATACCATACCATGCCGAATGGTAGCCACGCACTCACTGAATCGGTTACAGCGAGCGTCAAAATACGATTCTTTCATAATAATTTTTTTTGAAGTGAAACTTCTTAGGCGTCGAGGGACGAGCGAAATTTCAAGGCCATGCAACGTTTTGGGCATTTTCGTTCCACGAGAGAGAAAAAAGATAAACGTAGAGGAAAAGGAGAGAGAGAGCTATATCTTATATATGTCTTAGATACACTTAAGGCTATTTTTCCTGAGCTTTTCATTGCGGTTGCTAAGTTCTAGTGAGAAATAACACTGCCTATTTTTTGGCGCTTGTTTGTTGGTGCAAACTTGTAGGAAATATATTTTTGGTGCTTACTTTTTCGCGTTATATTTCCTTGGTGCCTACTGTTTGGTACGTTTTTTGGTCCCAATTTTTTTGGGGTTTTTTTTTTTGGTGCATGGTCCTGGAATCGCTGCGTTTGAGTGGGTGATAAACGCTCGGAGTAGTGCGCGTTGTTGCCATGGTTTGTGTCCGGCGTTTACCTACACCGGTCGACCCTTCTCCTTTTTTTGTAAATTTTGTCTTTTTGTATTCTCTGTAAATGTTGTGAATTTATTTAGATATATATATTCTTTCGCTCTCTCTTTCTCTCTCTCTCTCATTCTCTCTCGGGTCTCTCCCTCTTTCTTTGTCTGCCTTGAAAGTTCCATTTATGTTATGTGTACTACGCCTCACGCACTTTTTTTATTGAAAAGTGACGTCGATTTATTAAGCTTTGAAATAAATTTGTCAGCTTTGTAGCTTGCGTAAAAGTTATTCTATTCAATAAACAGGAAGTTTTTGCTACCATGTCTGCCGCAATGCTGTGTAATGCACATTTCCATTATCACTTTTCAATTATCAGTAAATCGCAAATGATTTTTATTTGGCATGCACCGAAGGGCAGATCATCTACATCCATATTTATCGGCTGTTTGTTGTCAAATTCTGTATCATTAAATTACTGACTAGGTACGAGTATGTGGATTTATATGTATGTATCTGTGTACATGTGTTCTCGCGTTTATTTTACTATCAAGATCTAAATTGGCGTCTGACTGCTAGTAAACAATTTCTACTTCACTGCCTGTTGTGGCAGTTGGCCACCTGGCGATCCTCGCAAATATGTACTTTGTTGTAACTTACAAGTGTTTCTCAGAAACTCGTAAACAATTACAGCGAATAGGCGGGCAGGTGTTTGTCTTCGTTAGTTGTTGTGCTGCTCATACGTATTTATGAGCATGTAAAGTCACAATAATAATAATAAAAGTTACTAGGGGCTTGACTAAGAAATTTTATTTACTTGTAATAAAGTTAATTCTTCTGAACGATCAAATGTAAAATTAAGAATTTTTTTATGATTTAAAAATCATTGCGTTAATTTCTAACTGATCAAAATGTGTTGGGAATTGAAGAAAAATCGTAAAAACGAAGCATTAAATATTTCACACGCACCACTTAAGTACAAAACCAAAAACAATGCAAAAAAAGGTTTAAATATTGTAATTTCAATTACCGCATTTAAGAGCAACTGTAGCAGATCTGAAACACCTAAATTCGTTAGACTCACTGGCGGTGAATTGCGCAAATCAACATTTAATGTACTCGTACACGCACACACTCACAGCCAGGCAGGGCGATTTGAAGCAACACGATTGCGAATCGACTTGAGACTTGTCGCTCGCTGCTTGCTAGAGGAGCCAGCGGCGTAAATTTTCAAGTTTTGTGAAGATCTCACTTTTTTCGCTGACACATAATGCGCAGCAAATGCGCGTATTTGCTAAAACACATACGAGGTGGGGCTATTAAATAACGAGACTGTCGCTGCTTGGGAAAAAGTACGCATGCGCCGAATGCCAGCGACTGCTAGCAGTTTAGTGTGAAGCCTTCTCTTTCGAATGCAGTACCGCCCGCTTCTCTAAACAAATCAGCATAGCCATGGAACAACGAGTTGGAAAATTTCACGTGCCACTTGGAAAACCTGCAGCTGGGACTTATAATTTATGACAATAAACGCCCGAATCACACTGCTACGTCAAAATTCGAAGCATTGACAGTTTTTGTTTTCGATATTCCAGGCATGGTGTCGGCTCACTGGGTTCATCAGATTAGAAGATCAAACTTTTACTACGTTTGTGTTCTATCTGAGCTCCGTGAGAGAGCAACAAAAACCATCCGAATTGTGGACGGGTAATTCATGGGCGCTTCATTAAGGGAACACAACGGCTCATTCCGGATTGTCTGTCAGGATGCTTCCAGCCAAATGTAACAGCTCCGTGCCTATTAGCCAGATTTAGTTCTTTGTGTCTTTTTCCTGTTTCCTACAATGAAATATGGTTCAATGGGAAAACAATTTGAGTTCATTGAAGCTGTGAGCAGATTACAAAAGCATAACTTTTGGTTAGATCCGCGTTTATGGCCGAAGATATAAAAAGTACCTGCGTCCACGCTCCTCTCCTGCAGGCATATAAAGGCTATACACCGTCGATTTTTTGTTTTTTGGAGGGTGAGGTAGGGTTCAAAATACCTTCGCACTTACAGCGACCGTCGTTTACTGCGTCGTGTGGTGTGGCCACTAAAACGATCCCTCCTCTCCTTCTGGGGAGACACCCTTCCCGGAACTGCTTTCTATATTACTTCGGGAGCGCACAGAACGGCATCCATAAAGGGCCAATTCTATTCACCCACGTCTTGGTCCACCATATTTGTAGTCAGCTTTCATGCTATAGGCTCGTCTTCTTGTGGCTCTATCTATGCGGCTCCTTCAAATCTTCAGCAGCATCGTGTAAATTCATCGTGGGATCTTGTTGCCTCTTTTGAACGCGATCAATGCGGATTAGTACTTTATTCCAAAATCCCTGCAAAATCAAGAAATCATACTTCAACATTCGGTTGTTTATGTAGATGCTGGGCATCACTTCTTGTTTCACTTGTTTGATTTTTGTCTTCGGTCATTTCTTCAAGAACTTCCAGAATTTTATCCAAATGGTTGTTAACTGGCTTCATTGTTTCTACGTTTGCACTCCATCTGGTTTCATATTTGGATTTCATAACAACTGGCATAGCTTCCTTAAGTTTTTCTCCACGTTGTGTTGAACGAAACAAAAATGCATACAGCCTTTCGATCGTTCCAAAAAAAGTGACCATTGCTACATTTTGTTTTGTACACCAACTAAGTTGAGTGAATGATTGTCACAGTTTACAAACAATGCAGGTCTATTTATTTCTGTCAGTTTTTCATTCACGCCATTTTTGTGCCCACCCATTACCGCAGCATTACCGGCTTTGACTTTAAACCAATCTGATTCCTTATTTTAACAAAAGAATTTTAAAGTTCACTATTTATTTAAGTATTTTTCTACTTTTGTTTTTTAACTGTCCAAAGAAGAGTATGCAAAATAAATTGAAACTTTTTGTTTTGCTGTTTGGCATTCCACAGCAACAACTCACAATCCAGTTTAGTATCCAAGTGCAAGTCGTGGGCAAACACCTGTTTGCTAGATTTAAACGAAACGACAAAATCTTACGCTCAAAAGCCAAAAAAAAAAACAAAAAACGAATTAAGAAGAAAAAAATTAGCAGACAGTGGTCGCTCTAGTTTGTGCATGCTAATATTATTTTAATAAAGAAATTTTTACTTTTTGGCGAATTATCTCATGTCTAAAAAATGTTGATTTGCATTTGAAGCTACCACAGACGCGTGCAGTTAATAAGCAGAGAGGAGCTTTATTGATTGATGCAATCTTATGTACTCGTATGTGTGTGTATATGAACCTGCCTGAGCGTGTATAACAAAATGAATATATCTATAGATTTCAGCGATAATAAAATTAAATATTTGTGTAATCTCTTTAAAGATCATCATTTTGGCCTTCATAAGTTATGATTTGTCATACTTAATGACCGATAACAAAATCGCACACAAAGTCATATTTGTCATAGTACAGCTAACATTTTTTGGCTTTCATATTTCGAAAAAACAAAACAAAAAGAACAGTGAATTTCGAATTTTGTATGCAATAAAGTAAAGGAGAGTAAAGTAAAGAAATATTACTTTTGAAGCAAATAAAAAAATTGAATGAAAATAAAATGAAAGAAATAAAATAAAATGCATGCAATGATAATAAATAAAAGTTTCGAAATTTGTAATTACTTAATTAGTATTTTTTTATGTTAAACTATAACTAAAACAGCTGCTTAAAGTTTTGCGCTTCTATGAAGTGTAGAATTTTAAATGACGTATTTCATGACAGAACGGTGCCAAGCAGAAGAAGTAGAAGAAGAACTAGCAGAAGGCAGTTCCATTGCCATTTTAAGGCCGCTTTAGTAGCCAACTGACAATTGGACAGGTATGACTGACATCTAAAGCCACAACAGCTCCTAGAAAACTCACTTCGATATTTCTTTCTAGTTAGCCCTTCGCCCTATGAATCGAGCGAGGATTGTGTGTGCCATTGCGATGAAAGCTGTAATTTCAGTTTCTATAACTTTCGATTTTCTAATAATTAATATGTTTTCCATTTTGAGAAAGGACATCATTTATACGTTTAGGCATAGAGTCTGCCAAGAGTGAACAGTGCAATCAAATATCTTATCCCACTCTTCCACTAAAGCACCTTTCAGGTCTTTGATTGTCTCAAACTGCCAACCATTTTTATAAATACCGGCCGACAATATTCCCCAGAGGTTCTCAATGGGGTTTAAATCGGGACTTCGTGCTGTCCAATTCAGAACTGAATATTTCTTGACCACAGGGGGGTCTTAGGTAAACGAGCCGTATGGATTGGGGCGTTGTCTTGCTGGAAAGCCCAGTCGTCTCCGTATATGTTTCCCGCAAACTCAATGAGAACATCCTCTAATATTTCAACATAGAATTCTGCGTTGGCTTGGTTCTTGTCGGAATAAAACAAATTGGGGACTTTCCACCATGCCCGAAAGCAGTCCGAATCATCAAAGACCCGCCACCGTGGCGCGTTTGCCGTGGTTGCTTAAGGTCCCGCCAATATTTCTGGCAACCATCTGAACCATCTAAGTTGAACTTTTTTTCGTCCGAAAATACAACGTTTCGGAATTCGTTAGTCCAAAATTTATATTTTCCGGCAAATGCTAAACGAGCCTTAATGTGGCGAGCTAATAGTCTTGGCTTGGTCCGGCTCCCTCAAACAATATTTAAGTGTTCCGTCCTCGACCAAAATTTCATGTATTCGTCTATCGGTGGACTTAATACTTGAATGGTGTTTGATTTCCTTGCAAGGCATATCTGGTTTTGGAGCAGCCAGACGACGAATTTCTTGTTTGCATCTGCTGTCGATGTTAGTTGGCCTGCCGTTTCGTTTGAGTTGACCATATGTTTCTGGATTTTTAAGAAAGTTGCTGCTGGTATTCCTATTTTGATTTACTCTAGCAGCAATTTCATGAATATTTTTGCATCAAAATGATACTAGACGTGACCTAATAAAGTTGAGTTCGGAACGCGTCAATGCTCTTGAACACAATGAAAATAACTTTTCTCAGCAGCAACAAGCTATTTTATGTTTTGCTAAATTAGGCATTTGCTAAAAATATTAAAAAAAAAAAAATTGCTCATGTTTCTGTGAATGGTCGGATCGAGGCCAGATCAAGGTAAATTAGCCGCTATGATTGTTCATGAAGTGTAAAAGATATATATTTAAAATTATTTTTTCATGAAAGTATGTACAAAACTACGAGTCGCGATTACTCAATAAGCCGTGTAGTCTTCATCGTTGTCGAATATAGCCTGGCATCTTCTCGACATGCCTTGAACCAGATTTTCTGCGTAGCTAGTCGACAAAGAGGACCAGATTTTGGAATTTCAGGCACGAGTTGCTTTAAATCATGGACTGACTTTCCGGCAAGATGCGTTTTCATAGTTTTCCACACATTTTCAATGGGGTGGGCGTCTGGGGACTGTTCATTGCGTTACTCTGAACCATTTTCTTGTTTCCAGGCATTACAGAGTGGACTTTGGTGGTTGGAGTCATTATCCTCTTGCAAGACCCAATCATTGTTTCTTCCTGGATACATCTTTTTCAAGCCCTCGATTCTAAACATCAACCATTTTTTCAGCGTTCAAATTTTGGGTGAAGAGTTCCAAATATCCGAAACCACGCTCGGAGAAGCAAACTTAAACTTCCACTCACTGGGTGTTTAACAGTGCGCTGTACGATTTAAGAATAGCTCCTGTACCAAGCTCACCTAAGTGGAACCCAAGCTCAGAAAATTTCTTCATTCTTACTCCAATCCCGTTCCATGTTTTCGGTAGCCCAAGTCTTGCGCTTCTCAATGTATTTTTCTGAGAGCAGTGGTTTTGATGATGTGGGACAGCAGGATATGTTCGCCTCCTTCATTCGACGTTCGATGGTGTTGATACTCAGATCTATTCCCTTTTTAGCACGAACTAATCGTGCTTGGCGTAGTCACATAGAAGGGTCCCGCTTAAAAAGTTGGACGATCACTTTATCCGCCTCAAGCCGCGCTAGGAAAAGTCATCAACATTTTTGTACACTTTATACCGCTGATTCCACATCACAACAAACTTTTTTGATTTTTTTAGCACTTTTGCAGCCGCGGCGTAAAATACACATAATTTCGAGCCTTTCGAATGCGTGCATAAAAATACCGCCTCGAACTTCTCATTCATTTTTGTTTGGTTTACGTTTACGGAAAAGTTTCGAACGACACTAACCTGAGTTAGTACTGGCGTCGTAGCCCTTGAGCGGGACTATTCTTCTGACTTTCTTCTTTTATTCTGACACAGAAGGACGGATCGATATTGACCAAAAAAGCCGTGGCGGATATTCGCAAATTTTCATATTAAATTTCGTTAATAAGGGTTTTCCAGGTGTTATTTTGAATATCCCGCTATTCCGCTAGATGTCACTTTTGAAGCTGTAATTTTTTGAAATTTGACAAGTAGAAACTACGGCATTAATAAAAATGGAGCGATGAGTGGTGAAAAAATTCGAGCTGTTGGGACAAGTTAGTGATGTGAAGAATAAAACCCGTGCACGTCGCTCAAGAACAGCCGAACATATTGTCTGTTGTAGCCGAAAGTGTTGAAGAAAACCCAGGTTTGTCCATTCCTCGTCATTCTTTGGAATTAGGCATTCCACAAACGTCTTTACACCGTATTTTGCATAAAGATTTGGGTCTTAAGGCTTTTAAGTCCAGTTAACACAAGAACTCAAGCCGGCTGATCATCAACAACATCGTGTCCTTGCTGATAAGGTCGTTGAAATGCATGAAATTGATCCGAAATTCCATCGAAAAATCATCATCTTGAGTGATGAGGTCCATTTTCACCTCGGTGTCTTCGTCAACAAGCAAAATTGTCGGATTTGGAGCTTAGAAAATCCAAGAGTTATTGTTGAAAAGCCTGTTCTATCCTCAACGTGTGACTGTTTGGTGCGGTTTATGGTGCGGCGGAGTCATTGGACCTTACTTTTTCGAAAATGAAGCTGGAGAAACAGTTACGGTGAATGGATTGCGCTATCGAGGGATGATTAACGATTTTTTATGGTCGGAATTGCCAAACAGGCAACAAAACCATTGATATTTGATCAAAATAACACATCTTATTGGAAAACCCTTTTCAGCATCAACCCAGCTTTATTGGAAAAGCTTTTATTACGTAATTTAGTAAAAATAGTTAACACAGATCGAAAGATGTTTCTGTACCTCATTAATTAAATTACATATTTCTGTGTAAGGATATGCGAGTATCTACTTTTGAGTGTATATTTTTATTGTATTCTCTAATATTTTTTTATTTTGTATTTGTTTATTATTTTTTTCATTTTTATTATTTTTTTTATTTTTATTATTTTTACTTTTTATTTTATTTATTTTTTATTTTATATTTTATTACTGCAATGCCAAACTCTATCCCCAGGCCAAAATTCCGAAACACTTTCAAAACTCCCTAAAATTTCATTAACCATCAGGTGTTACATATCGCACGCACACTCACAGCTACTTACCTACATAGATACTACGTAAAGGTATGTAAAAGTGCACGTAGGTACACGTGCCCCCAGATACGGAGAATGATGACCAGCAAATGAGGCTTATTAATGATCGCGCTAATAATTAACTATTTTCGATTCTGTTTTCGTTGCCCTTTTCACTCAGTTACATATATTACACACATGTCCGGTTTTTTCCACGTAAGCTACTAATGTAAGCCGCTTAAATAATTTGTTTTGGTTATTTATTGTGTTGTGATCATTAAAATTCCTTGTGGATGTAGCTGCAATCCCAAAGGGCGCTAAGCTAACCGCAGCAGCAGCTGAAGCCAATGACCTGCCTATTTGTTACCGGTATGAAATACTGCTGCTTCTAAGAAAAATTCATAAAATCACCGTAGCTTCGCCAGCGTGGTAATACTTCATATAATGTAATAACTTAAGTCATATGTGGACATAAATTATCGGAGAAAAATACTATGTATTATTCAAAAAACAAACTTATTTATTTTAGCTCATCAGAAAGTACGAATTTCAGTCGACAGTCTACTATTCTGAATTTTAACTGATTTTGCGTAGTTTTTACAAATATTAAACATTGATTAAGACTAAGACCTCAACTTATACGAATATCTACACTAAATAGTGCTTTCAATTCGGGTACAGGGTCCGACCCTCGAAGTGTAATTAATTAAAAAGGCCATAAATTTAGTTTGGAAAATTACTTTTATTCAATTCAAAGTAAAAAAATTTGTGAAAATAATACAAAATTAAGAAACAATTTACTTTTGCTCGATATGACCACCTTTTGCCTTGACTATGGCCTTGAGACGGTCCAGAAAAGAATCGCAAGCTGCCCCAATGTAACTTGCAGGTATTTTGACCCACTCGCGGATAATAGCTTTTTTCAGCGCCTCGAGACTGGTGAATCTTTTAGTTCGGACTTTGCTCTTCAAAATAGCCCAAAGAGAATAATCCATCGGATTCGCGTCTTGTGAATTTGAGAGCCATTGCGTGGACGTTATGAAGTTCGAAACCTTGTTTTTTAGCCTTTCCTGGTTCACTCAAGCTTTGTGAGACGGTGCCGTGTGCTGTTATAACGTCCACGATCTGCCACCGAAATTTCTGTCTGCTCACACAACCTCCAGAATAGTTTTCCGATAATATTACCTTGACACCAGGCTTTTGGATCTCGTAAGGCTTGATTCTGAGATCATTTTTCTGTATGCGGCGGATGCGACGGTCAGATATTTTCAGTTCTTTCGCCATTTGATTGGCACTTCGTCAGGGATTTCGCTCAAGTTGCTTCTTCACTTTTTCACCATTTCACGTGACGTTACTGTTTTTTGATGACCTCCATGACGTTTTGTGATGCTACCAATATCGTTGTAACGAGAAATGGTGCGATAAACAAAAACTTTATTTACTTTAAGGTGTTCGAACTCACGAACAATCGCTGGTTGTGATTTTTTTTGTTGCAAAACGTTGAGTTCGCATTTTGCTTTTGATGTTAGGAAACATAAAGAAATCATTAGATGCCAAATTAGGTCTGTCAGGTGGATAACCCATAAATTGTAAATTTTAAATTCTCAAAAACTCTCCTGTGTGAGTCGATACGTGAAGGTTCGCATCGACTTGATGATGATGATATCCACTCCGATATCCTAGGAACTTTTTTTCTGTCCTATGAACCAAATATACTTTTTCGGAAAGGGGAGAAAAAATAAAAATACACGTGTATCGGCGATTTTCATGTACACGTCAGAATTTTTTTTATGTATAAAATATAGAGCTCGTAGTGAGCCTGTGTGAAAAACTTTGGATCAATTTTTAACTCTTTTTCCCCGATCCAATCGCGCTGAATTTCTGCAGGCAGACTCGTGGAAATGTTTTTATTATGTAAAATTAAAAAAAAAATTTATCATGAGCGGCGCAAAGATTCATGCAGGTATTTTTTTTACGAAGGCTTTTAGTAACTTTATTTTTTTAATGATGTGTATAATTTAAGGTGTTTTCAGTGGTCCGCAGATAAAAAAAATAGTTGCAAGTTATGAATTTTCATCAAAATTCAATGCTATCGAACAACGTGCATGGAAAGGCACAGTTGCCGTTATTGAGCAGTTTCTTGGCAACAAACGAGGTGACAATTATAAAAATATTGTTGCAGACATGATTTCGGCATATGGCGAAATGGGCATATTAATGTCGCTAAAGATCCATTTCCTTCACAATCATTTAGATTGTTTCCCTGGTGATTTAGGTACTTGTAGCGCTGAACATGGCGAAAGGTTCCATCAGGACATTGCGGCTATTGAAAAGCGCTTTAAAGGACAAAACATTACGCATATGCTTGGCGAATACTGTTGGTCTATTTGTCGCGATACTGACACAAATGGTTACAAACGCAAAAATAAAAGGCCTACGTTTCTTCAAAAGCATTAAAAATTTTAATGTAGCAATTTTTAATTTTAATATAATAAAATTAATAGAAAAATTCGGGGTTTTATATCTCTATTGTAATGCAAAGTGAAATACCTTTCTTTTGATACCCACATCGGCATATCTCATGCAATTTTTTTTTTAATTTCGAACAGGTGGCAACCCAGTGAAACATTGTCAGTGGCAACACCTAAGTGAAAAGTCCAGAAATGTGATACACTATCTGTGTGCCCAATTTCATTCAAATCCGGTAAGTTAATCCTGAGATCGTGTGGCTATACAGATATGCATACAAGAATTGCTCGTTTAAAGTTATAAAATACAAAAAAAAGAAATTGTGACGTGTACATGAAAATCGCCGATACACGTTATTTTTATTTTTTATCCCCTTTCCGAAAAAGTATATTTGGTTCAGAGGACAGAATGTGTGTAACGCGGTGATATGCGGTAAACAACGTTGGCAATTCTCCTTGACGACAAAATGTTCATGTGGTTTTGGATGTATACTGGTATGATTAGTACGAGGACTAGTACAAGGATGTCTCTATCGTGCGATATGCCACTTGACGACAATAACCGTTTTTGTATGAGCTGTACAAAATTCGTCCTACAAAGATCTACGGTTATGCTGAAACTGATACTAGCAGAGTTTCACAGTGGCTAAGTGTGTTGCTTCAACGTCAAAAGTCGAAGTAAGTTGATCAATGCACTTCTGTTTCTATAATCCACGTCGAAAATCGTAATAAATCAACGCGCGAAAATTTTCACGAATTTATTCCATAGAAATGAAATGTCGAATTCACTGAAAAAAGAACAAATAAAGCTCGTAAGTGGAAATGTTTATTCAAGTTTCTACTAAAAATATCAATCGAGTTTACAGCTAATCACAATTAGTGTTGCAAAGTCGCAAAATAGTAAGGCAATCCGCGTACTAGTTTGCTTTGCAACTGATGCAGTTTGTCTTCTAATTTGTCTCAGTGCAAGCGCCTGATTTTTTTAAGCGGTTTCGGTGGTCTAGAGCTCGAAAATTTTGGGTATTTCCAGGAATTCTTTTCCCTTAAAAAAAATTAAAAACGATATTTAAATTTTTTAGACTTTTTACAATATTTAACTTCGTTTACATACAAAAATGAAGACTATGTTTTTGAAGTGAAACTTCTTGGGCGTCGATGGACGAGCGAGAATGGAGAGTGAAATTTCAAGGTCATGCAACGTTTTGGGCATTTTCGTTCCACGAGAGAGAAAAAAAATATAACATAGAAGAAAAGGAGAGAAAGAGCTATACCTTATATATATCTTAAATACACTTTAAGCTATTTTTCCTGAGTTTTTCCTTGTGGTTGCTAATTTCTAGTGAGAAATAGCACTGCCTACTTTTGGATCGATTCATATTCGCGGAAGTAATAATAATTTGCTGATTCTCTAAAGTAATAGTATTTCTACGAAAATCCATTCATCTCACCCCTTTCACCGCGCATTCGGGCAGTTATGCAGTGAACAGCAACACGCGAGCAATAAAAACTTATACATCAATCATCTACACTTTAAGTCGGTTAAAAATCTCTGAACACGTGTTTATTATTACATGCAAATCTATATTACAAACCCGAACACAGATATACTGATTTATTTTTGCTTTCTTTTACACATTTTTTGTCACGTTTTGTTCGGTCAGAGAGTTTTTAAAAACGTGTCGTTTTAAAAATAAGTGTTGCAAAACCTATTAGAAAATCGTTTGAGCAGTTATCGTTTATTACAAATACACTGTGCAACAGGAGTCAAATTTTGAGAAATGAAAATGTTTCAAATGGCACCGAAGACACTTTGCAGGTGCAGCAATTAAGGAATAACGCAGAATTGAACGCTTCACCCGTTTCAGAAATGCATTTCATTGAATTTGGATTTCTTACGAGGTATTATCCATTTATTACGAGGTGGTTGTTGCGAGTATTATCGCTAACGAGAGCCACTATTAATTGCTTCTATATTTCTCGATTATTTTTGGTTTTGTCATTTGTCTGTCCACAATTTCAGCAAAAAAAAATGTCCTTACCAATAATTATCTGAGCGAAGCGTAACAAGGGAACGGTGAAGATACTTATCTTGAAAGCACTGCCGCTTGTGACTTTTAACCCGGGATTATTTTCATCTGACCCAATTATTGATTTCCATGTGTCCAATCACATTTGCGGCACAGCATTTCCTCTCTAACGAAAATGCGAAAAAGGTGACGCGGTAAATGATTGGATGCGACTGACGAAGAGGATGTGTAGCACGAAATCCACACATTTTCCAATAATTTGTTTAAAATACATTCCAATATTCAAGTGACTTTTTTAATAAAATATTTCGTTTTCTTGGCTATAAAGTTTATAAAGGCGCATGCGCCAGAAAACTGGTTTGAAAGTTAAAGTATTTTCTGCGGAGTGTTTTTTGGACTTGATATTATATTTCAATGGAATTTTTTTCAACCGAAAATGCGGACAGCTCAAGTATTCAAAATGTGTTACAGAAACTAAAAGTTTATAAAAACTTTTGAATAAACAAAAAATTGAAATAAACCAAACTGTGATTTTAAAATCGACCATGGCCAAAGCCGATCATAGCCAAAGCCGAACCTGAGGCCCAATCGTTCTCTAATCAAGCAACTAACACAACACCTGGGCTGAAAAGTGCCGAGCCTAACAAAGAAAATACGTTTTTTTTTGTTCAAAATTAAATTTATTCATCAACGTAATTCCTATCAAGAACAACGCAAGTGTTACCGCCTCATTTGGACGTTCACAGCATGGCGCGGAGTCCCCATAACACTTAACTCAGGCCATTGCTTCCTTTGAACGGTGTTTTTCCCACCAAGAACTCACGAGCTAAGGAATAGAAAATCATGAAATTGGAACAGCTGCCTGTTTAAGGTTGGTACTAACTGAAGAACAGGTGAATGCAATAAAACTAGTGTCTTCGAAAAAGGTTTGCGCCGCCTTATTTGAGCCTTTGTGAAAGCTTTAACCTACAGCGCGAAATATTAAAGGGTTACATGCGTCCAGGTGCGCAACTAAGTTCCTGCTGTTTGTCAATAGATGCCGCCAGTGTGTGCTAGTCGATTCTAACCTAACCTTGTTTTGGTATCATATACTTTTGGTTATGTGAAAATGTCTGATTTTGTGCCGAATAATCGTCATTTGCGGGAAGTGTTGATTTTCCTCTTTCATTCGAAAAAAACGGCTGCTGAAGCGCATCGAGAGCTACAAAAAGTTTATGGAGATGCTGCTTTAAGTAAAACAACAATCCATTGCTTCAAAGACGGTGATTTTAATGTTGACGATCGTCCTCGTGAAGGAAGGCCAAAAACCTTCGAAGACACTGAATTGGAGGCATTGCTCAATGAGGTTCCGTGTCAAACACAAGAAGAGCTTGCTTCAGTATTAGGAGTTACCCGTATGCTTTGGGAATGATTCAGAAACAGGGGACTTGGGACTTGTGTTCCTTACGAGTTAAAACCAAGGGATGTTGAACGTTGTTTTTTTCTTTTTTCGCCTGTGAACAACTGCACCAGCGGCAAAAAGGAAGGGAGGAAGGATTTTCAGGAAGGATTACAGCAATCCAAAGAAAAGAAAGTCATGGCGACCGCCCGGTCACGCTTCTACGTCGTCGCCTCGGGCGAATATTTACGCTGCGAAGATTATGCTATGTATTTGGTGGCACCAAGTTGGTATTGTTTGTTATGAACTGTTAAAACCAAGTGGAACCATCACTGGGGCTCGGCATCGAATTCAATTCATGCGATTGAGCCGAGCACTGCGCGAGAAGCGGTCGCAATACGCGGAGAGGAAGGAAAAAGTGATTCCACAGCATGACAACGCTCAGTCTCACGTTGCCAAACCCGTTAAAACCAAAAGATGAACAGTTTTATGAACAGTGACTTCCACAGAAATACGTCTAAAACTATGTATAAAGAATAATAATCTGTAAAGAAAAAAAAAACGATTATTTGAAAATTCTAGACGTATGTAACCCCTTAAGGTCTAAGTACAATGAACTCAGATTTTACCATTTTTTAGAAACAAAAATAATTACATATGTAATCATTTTGTAGACTGGAATAGTTTCGAGTGTTTGAATGGGAATGAGAAATTCTCGTTTTAGGGTTCAATGAACTAGTAAAAAGGGCTATTAAACGTCCAACATTATAAAAGTACTGTTTGCTGTGTTACTCGTAAACTAGTACATACATCTAATAAATATATATATGTATGTGTGCTTGCTAGAGTTAATTAGGGCGTCTAAAATATACTCCTTTGAAAGTTAATAAAGTTTAATCAAATAAATATAGTAAAGGATAAGCCCTTACGCGTGACACTGGATACTGGAAAATATGATGAAACATTTGTGGAATACAACAATAACACACTTTATAATTATTGACTGCAGCCTAATAAGGGGTGGTTAAGTTTCAAGGGCCGGTGTTGATTTTGAATAAAATACAATTTTTTTAGGAAATTCTTGTCATTTATTTTTATTATGATAATATTGGTATGGTTTAATTACGTGTGGAACAAAATATTAGCCCAATTGCCGCTGCGGCACACCTCCATCCGATGGTCCAAATTTTCGGTGACGCTAAAGCATAATTGAGGTTCTATGCCGTTAATGTGCCGAATTATCTCATCCTTTACCTCTTGAATTGTTGCTGGCTTATCGACGAACACCTTTTCTTTCAAATAACCCCAAAGAAAGAAGTCCTAACTGAGCTAACTTTTTGCGCCCTTATTCCCATTTAGCGTAAGTTATACCTACATACAAAATTAGTAAAAAAAAAAAAAAATCTTAAAACCCATACAACTCTATTAATTTTAATTCAATTATAGTCAATCATAGCTCATTCGACGCAAAATTAAATTTACTATAACAGTAGTGTACTAAAAAAAGTCCTCAATATCGGATAATATCGTAAAAATTATGTCAAAGTTGAAAAAATAGAGAAAAAATAAAAAAATTCCAAATAATTCCGCCTACAGTCTCGTCAGTTGTCATTTCAGAAAAATTCTCAACACAGTAACAAAAAGGCTTGTTTCTGTTCCTTCGAACTAAAAAAACAAATTCGAAATCGGATGGAAATTGGCGAAGTTAGGAGTGATTCTTCACATCAACCTACTGAAAAACGGTTTTATGGCCATAAAATGAGATTTTGGGGGTGTATTGGAAACTTCTCGTATACCATTTTGTTTAATTTTTCTATAGCCACAAGTATATTTAATTTTTTTTTTGTCACACAGTGTTATTTACAATTTTTCAATTATCATTTTTTATATGCTTTAATTACATAGTATATCAATGGTAATTGTCTGATAAGTGCCGCACATGGAAACCATAATATAAATATAGGAAAATATGATGTTTTGACTGCTTAGCATAACTAAAGCTGTAATATTTTACTGTTGTGCGGCAACATTACCCTTTCAACACGCACCCCAAGCGGTTACCTAAAAATATTAATAATGTTTAGGCTCAACTTACATTCATATGTACATACATACATACATACATAGGTAGATACATTCACAATTGACTGGCAATTAAATAAATTAACAATGCACTCCGCACGATTAGTTTAATTAGGTGTGACCCTTTTTCATGTACAGCAAATAGTCGCAGAGTCTCTTATTGCTAATTGTGCTTTGGTTGCAACTCGTTACGTGTGGCATGCCACAATGGCATACAAAAGCATTTAGCTGTCAAAATCACAATAAAAAGTTAATTTCCTTTTAATAATTTTAGATTTCCATGGGACGAATAAATAATTTATTGCTTCACCTTATGCTCGCGTAAGCTGCTGCAATTATAAATTTCACAGTAAAGTCAATTACGAAATGACAGTACAGCATCAAGGTAGGTCTGTACTATGCAATTTCACATTAGCGGTAATTTTCATAGCCGTTACAATTTACTTTTGATTTTATAACCAATTTTGGTAGAAGATTCCTGGGTGCACATACAGTCCATTTGCCGCTAATGGCCATTTGCAAACAGTGACTTAAATGGTGAACAGAAGCGTATAGAATTATAATTTGAATAAACAAAACTAAAACATGAAATCGATTACTGTTCGTTTAATAAGACCTCTTTCAAATAATTACCACGGCCACAATGACGTGAGTCGGGTATAACTTTCAACACTATTGGGGTGAGGCCTTAACCAAATGCCCTTAGAAATATTAGGCAGCTAGAAATATGAAGCGTCATACGTTAGGACGGGCATGATGACAGGGAGAGAGAGAGGACTTTACTACTTAGTTGCCTACTTAGTCCAAAGTAATAGTAATTGTCAAGGTGGCATTTCACACCAATGGTGTTTAAGGTTCGTTTAAGAATTTTTGATGTTAAAGAAAATGTCGATAAAATCACAGAAATAATCGAAGTTGACTGCCATATTAGTGGCCGCAGTATCGCCCAAGAGCTAAAGATCGACTCTAAAACAGTTTTGAACCATTTGCGCAAAAATTTTACGCAAAAATAATGCATTTTTTAAAAGGCAAGCAACTGGATTTCACCCACACCGATGATGTCTTCACCAATCCAACATTTTTCGCTTCATAGTAGAACTATCAGTTGAGTGGCGCACCCCGCTTTACACGCTGTTCATTGACTTTAAGAAAGCATTCGACGCAATCAAACCAGACTCAATACGGCTGGCGTTGAGTAGAAAGGGAGGTCCCGCTAAGATAATCCGCCTCATCAGAGCCCTTTACGAGTACGCCGAATTGGTAGTGCTTCTCAATGGGCAAAATCAGCGACTCATTCACCGTCAAAGCAGGTGTAAGGCTAGGTAGTCCCCTATCACCTCTTCCATGCGCCGTCGTCCTAGCCGACGTTAAGAGCCAATTGATTGTGCTCAAAAGATGCATCGTATGGAGTTTCACCAGACATCTTGAGCACCTGAACTTCGCCAATGGCGACACCTGCTTCCTCTCTCACAAACTCACTGACATGCGAAGGTGGACGAGACAGTCATTCGGGTACGCACTGTCTCACTGGGGTAAAAATCGCCAAAACAAAGGGTAAAAGTGTGAACCACAATTAAGCAAGACAAGTAAGGTTGACGGTTGCCCGGTGGCGGCGTCAAAAGTTTCTGCTACCTCGGCTGCACTATCACGACAGACGGCGGAGCAGATGAAGATGTCAACTGCAGGCTAAACAAAGCAAGGGCGGCGTTCGAACGAATACAGAATGGGCGAGTTCGCGAATCTCCAAGCGCACTAAACTGCGAATATTCAGCTCTCGCGTGAAGTCAGTATTGTTGTACGGAAGGGAAACATGGCTGGTATCTAACACCATCACACAGAGGCTACAATTTATCGTCAACAAATGCCTTCGCATCATCTGTAGAATATTCTGGCCGAAAAACATCTTCAGCGACGCGCTGTGGAGATGAATGAAAGAGAATCACATCCTATGGCAAATCAAACGCAGAAAGTGCCGATGGATAGGTCACACGCTTAGAGAACCACCGAATACCATTGCGAGAAGGGCACTGGACTATAGCCCACAAGGTAGTAGAGGAGAAGGTCGATGTTGTGCGCGCCAGCACATGCCGACATCTCATGGGACGGTGCAAAAACAAGAGCCCAGAATCGTATACTAAGAAGGCCCTTGCTACCGTGTGGAGTGAACAAGGATACAAAAAAAAGCCTTTACTAGAATTCAAATTTATTGCAGCGCCAGTAATCGTAAAACTTGAGATTTGCTCACTTTATATGAATTGAACTCCTATATATATATAATATAATGGGCGCGTACATCTTTTTTGGGTTTTTTGGGTGCTTGGCCGAGCTGCTCCTCTTGTTTGTGGCGTGCGTCTTGATGTTGTTCCACAAATGGAGGTATCTACAGTTTCAAGCCGATTTCGAACGGCAGATATTTTTAATGAGGAGCTTTTTCATGGCAGAAGTGCACTCGGAGGTGTGCCATTGCCTGCCGAAGAGCGACCGCTATTGGAAAAAACTTTTTCTTCATTTTGGTGTTTCAGCGAGATTCGAACCTACGTTCTCTCTGAATCCCGAATCATAGTCGCGCATCAACCCACTCGGCTACGACGGCGCTCTGCTGCAGTACTCCTACAATAGCGAAATAAATAATAATTTTTAACGAAATACCCCATGAGGTTTACTGACAACGGTAACAATATTTGATAATAATTTTGACCGAAAAATCTGTGTTTTTAAAATACCGTGCGTGATGTGCTCATTACGAACAAAATGATTTTTATGGCCCTTTTTCTATGGCTGCCCATTCTGGCTTTGGTGCTTTTAACTATCTGCTTTTTCTTAAAATATTTCTATAAATGTATATAAATATGTATGCATTATACAAATGGAGTTAGCTCAAAGTTAAAAAATAATATTTAAGCTGCATAGATTTTCACTGCCGTAGGGCCGCTTAGTCGTTTTCCATTATTGGTCTCATCGGCTGAACGATGTGCAAGCGCGACTGAGTTAAGGTATGTGTTGAGGCATGTTCGTATATGTCCATGTAGATATGCTTGTAAACGGCAGTGTGGCGCACGCGCATTGCAGCAAACCACAAGCTACTTACTCGCACATATGCACGAGTGAGTGAGTGTAAATGTGTGCGGCCGCAGCAGCAAACATGACATTTTACACTTCAGTTAACAGCTGATTGCGCTGATGGTTGATGACTGTCGATGAATTATTATGGTTGTTTGGTGATTTCACTGTTGCTGCTTGGCTTCGTTACTGCTTACAAACCCAGCTGTTGCTGGCGAATAAAACCGCGCTCGATCAGCGTATGGGTTGATCTGTTTGTGTATGGATTTTTATCTGGTCATGTTGATTGATTGTTGTTGTTGTTGGGATATACATCTTTGCTGCTTGCCGATAGATTTATTTGGCATTATTTATAGCCTTCCCCTACTGCCAAGTTAACTTCTTTTGTTCGAACGTTGGCTGGCCGTCATTAGCGCTTGACTTCAAAAACAACTAACCATTATGCATGCGTGTGTGTGTATATGTGTGTTTGTTGTGTAACCTACAACAAAATACATAGTTATTTTTATGACCGTTTTTGTGACATTTGAGTGGATTTTCATTCGTGCCTTCCAGCACTTGGCCTGCCTGCTGCGCGTATTGTCTGTGGCGCGTTGTGTTGTGGACTCCCTGCTTGGTTTTCGTGTGGCTTGTGACAATTTTATTGTTTCGTTCGTTGCAGTTTGCTTCGTTTTTAATTTTTACTACTTTTAAATGGGCATTAATTAATTTGTAGTAAGTTTTATAAGCTTTCCGCTGCACGCATCTGCTGCACGTTCCAAATGTGCTAGAATTTATGTTTTTTTTTGTTCTTGTTTCTGTATATGAATAAATATATTTATGTTGCAGTTGCGGACGATGAAGTGGAGAAGATTTATGTACGAGTGTAAACAGCCATGTGTACGAGTAATTAGTTGCTTATTCCTTAGCAGTTACTTATGTAAATAACAGGGTCTTTCAAGTACCAGCTTCTTCTTTTCAGCATTTGCTTGCTTTGTTGGCTGTCGCAGTTTGTTGACCTCTCCTTTCTTTCTTCATTCACAACATTATATTGCCGGATGCGTCAAAGCTTCCTTCCAATACTGCGCCAAAGCGGTCAAGCTTGAGCTTTTGCTTCGTACTTACGCATTCTAAAATCCTTGCGATCGTTTTCCACTGTAGCGTGTTTCCATCTGCTCCTCAATCTGGCCTTGGCCATTACGCACATTAGGTTTCCTGTCACGGCTAACCTCACGGCACAGTGCCACAGATTGTTATTGTTCTCCAGACTGTTTTTTAAGATTGCTTCAGTTTATAGAACTGCATTCTAATTTCTATTAAAAAGAAAAGGTTAGGAGAGGTTAGGTTGAATTGGTTGGTCGGTCCATAGCGATACCAGATGGAGTGCATTAGTTACGTGTTTGTGTTTTGAAATAGTCCACCCACATGGCGCCTGTTTCTATTGCGAATTCAAGGAGACATTTCCAACCCACTGCTGAGATATCTTCCAATCCATCAAACTGTTGTGCGCCCAAATATTTGAAGGGTGTTTTGAATAACACAGGACATCCGTCGAAGAAAGGAGCGCCCAGTGACCTTAGTCGTCTAGCTGCCAAGCCCGGACATTTACTGAGGAAGTGCTGAACAGTCTTCATCTCTGAAAGGTCCCCACAGCTTCTGCAAAGGGGGTTAAATGGTAACTGTAGCTTTTTCGCGTGTGTGACGATTTAACGCCTTTGACAAATTCTTTATAAAAATATTCTCTCTCTCTCTCATTTTAAAGATAGAGTTTTTGTGAAGAAACCAGAGAGTTTTGGTTGAGTTTTTTAACATTGGCGAAGCAGTTGCTGAAATTCTGAATAGTGCGCAATGAACAGCTAATGAACTCACCTTCAAAATATCCGTGGATTATTAATTTAAAAAGAAGCTGATACTTGAAAGACCTTGTATTGATGATAGTTGCATATAAATGTCGTTTGATGTTAATTACGGTTTGTAAACTTGGGCTGCTGATAATGATATGCTGGGGTTGAATTATCTTCATTGCTTATGGTCATTAATTAATGGCCACTGAAGCGACAATTGCAAATAAGTATTTAAATTATCATAACCAGTTAAATTGCAGTCAAAACCTATTTCCAGTTGAAAGTATGCACTGCAACCACTGATGTGGCTTTCTTCTTCCTTGCTTTTGCCCGGCTTTACTTTGGATCAGCTCTTTTAGCTCGTAATCGCCAAATTTTTCGATCTTGGCCCGTTTCGGTGCTTAAGTTCGCACGTTTCCTGTCGCTTTCGATCTGCTTCGTCCATCTACTATATGTTGGGGTCACCCTGGCTTCCTCGGTGCCGTAACGATGTTAAAACTTTATATGCCATATCTTATTCCAGCTTCCTCTGGTTATGACCATATCCGTAAAGACGGCGTGATTTTAAGGTGTCCACGAATGTATCGTTGCCCAACTTTGTGATCCATGTTGACCATCTCAGCATTTTTATTTCTGCTGTTTGTTATATACGAGTTTTCGACTTGCGAGAACTGCACGTTCGTTGAGAATGTAATCTGGAGTTTCATCATCCAGCTCACAAAACCGGCCAGAGCTTTTTTCTATTAATTCTAATTTCCTGAAATGGTAACGAAGACTGCAATGTCCTGTGTAAACTCTAATGTGAGTTCATAAGCCATCTCTATACAAGTTTAGGAAGCTATTTGATGCTCTTCTTTAGGAACCTATTTGATGCTCCTCTATATTGGACACTCCATTCAGTATTGTGTTGTGCCTTTTCTTCCATGCTGCCAAACCCGGACATTTACAGAGAAAGTGCTCAATAGTATACTTCTTTGAAAGGTCCCCACAGCTTCTGCAATGGGTATTAAATGGTAAACCTAGCCCTTCTACGTGTTAGCCGATCGTTCAATGACCGGTAAACACGGCTATGAGTTTGGAAATTGAATGGCGAGGAGGTCCCAAAACTATCTGCGTCATGCGTTTATTGTATCGAGGCCAAAGGGAGATCTATTTGACTTACTTATTTATACTTATAAGCCCTGATCAAGGATCACAACCCGTTACCGGATTAAGGTCGACTGTAACTAGTCTCGCCAGGCGTCTTTGCTTTGCGCCCGTCTTCTTCAATTTACAAGTATTACATCAAGCAATGATAGGATTCCCTCAACTTGATCCTTCCATCGGAGGCATGGTCTTCACCTACGTTGCTGTCCTCTAACTTGCCATCCGCACACCTTCTTTGCTGGAGCTTCTGCATGCATACGCCCGACGCGGAGCTCATACAGCCCGTAGTTAATTCGGCGGTAGTATCTAGTTATCACCAACACGAAAGGTTTATCAAAGTACTATACAATAACAACAAAAACATATAATTTTCGGCAGTAAGTTGTTTGTCAACCAGATCTTTATTGATTTAATAAAAAATAGTTTAAAAAAACTAAATATTACAATCATTCTATTGGCAACTACCTATGTACAGAAGGTTATGAAAGTGAAGCAAAATGCATCCCACGATTTTAACTCTAATTTGAATTATTCTATTTGTATCTTAATTTTTGTTATAATTCTGTTCTGAGGTAGTTGACTATGACTGATCGTTCGATTTGCTATTACTTCATTATAGGTCTCTTTGTCATTAAAATTTCTACTTTTTAGTTCGATTAGCAAAAAAGCGTAGTTTCTTTTAAACTATTTTTTATTATGAATGAAAATTATTGTTGTCATTGCAGTCAGTGAATTAATGATTCGATATATTCGTGTTATATTTAATTCCTTTCTTATCGACTGTGAGTCTAAAGCTATGCAGTTATCGGCCGTGATACAGAAGTAATCGGGATGAAGAACTTATTTCGTGGAGGGAGCCTCAGAAAGTTTTTTCGATTTTCGAAGATTCCGTTACATACATACATACATACATACAACGCGACCTAATAAAAGTGTGTTAAAAAGCATACGAGTGCCGCCAGTTCTTGCAACGTGTTCAGCATGAGTTCGCAAGACCGTTGATATGACGACACGTTGCACGAACTTCTGCATGGTGCGGTACTGTTTAGACTCAGATGCAGTTGTTTGAACTCAGATGCAGCTGTTTGAACTCAGATTAGCTGCTTGAACTCAGATCCAGCTGTTTGGACTCAGATCCAGCTGTTTCGATCAGCGCAACGTGCAAATTTCTTTTCACTAGCTTATTTTCCGCCAGGTCTCTTCGCTCATCCCCGCATTTTTTACCTCTTGGGATTGCGCCGAGGATGTTACCTACACAGATTTTTACTATATTTTTGCTTGCATTCCACTTCACTTATGTTAGTTTGTCCTTACATGACAGCCTTTGCTGGTATTTGGGTAGTGCATCCATTTATTAAGTTTTCTACAGCAGTGTCCTTCAGTTTCTCGCTATTGTATTTCGGGGGCCTGGTTAACACTTTCAGTTTTTTACGCGACGACCGATAAGGTGAGCTGATGATCACGTCCCAACCAACATCAGCTCCCCGTTTATTTGTTATGTCAAGCAGGCATTTTTCATATCGATGGCTCACTGCAATATTTTCCATCTGATTCGCGGTACAATGGCAGTCAGTAGACAGCCAGGTGAGCTTGTGCCAAATCATATGTGCGAAAAGGCTGCCACCGATAGTCAAGCTTCTTGCATTGCAAAAATCAACAAATCATCCGCCATTTTCATTCCAAGTGCCTAATTTCAGCTTATCCATAACGCATTCCATAGAGTTATTATTGGTGCCGACTTTTGCGTTCACCCATCACTCACAGCGAAAATGATGTCGCCAGGGGGAAGGGTGCCGTAAACAGCGTTTAACTGGCTGTAGAAGTCGTTTTTTTGACTCTCAATCGCGCCGTCTACTGGCGCATAGCGCTGAATAAAGGAGATGTTCTTCACTTTGGATTTAAAATGTACCCACATCCCATAAATAAGCAGACGAACTAAGCAGACAGGTATGGCCGAAATGGAACAGCGGTCGATCAAAAAGCTTGTTAAGATTTAACAGAGAAGCTATAAGAAAAATGATAGAGGGCTATTAACTGGTCATTGTTAAATAGGCAGCCACGTTAGAAGATTAGGACTCCCGTACTTCGATTTCTGTAGAAGCTGTCTTAATACAGAAGAAGAGGAAACAGTCAGACACCTTTTATGTGAGTGTGAAAGCTTAGCTATGAGGAGGCTCCGCACTCTTGACATAGCGCGTCTAAAACTAACGAGGGTTTGCTCGTTTGTTAAAGCTACCGGATGGTTTGAGAAGGAACCCATAGGGTAAGGTAAGTGGTATCACAATTGACCTACGAAAGGTCTAAGTGTGTCGTTGCGACAGCCACCCTACCTACCTACCTGCCTACATCCCATAATGTTGCACTCGTTTTTGCTTCCTGCTGTAAACGAATAACTACTCCCGACTAGTGCTTACTGCCATGAAGCAATAGAAGACGGTGCTTCCATTGTGGCACGGTACTTCTAATTTGACCTATAGATTGCAAGATTTTGCCATCCGAAGTAAAATTTTCTGCGTATTTACGGCTGCCACATTCGGCGATTCGCCAGCAGAATTTTGGCTGTTCATTTCACATTCGTTCAATCAGCTGTTGTTCAGATGAAAACGAATTAACATGGGCGAAGGGCGCGTTGATTATTTTCGTATATCACTAACACATGCTCAATTTCTGCTTAAACAAACCGCTGTCGCATCCCCAGTTATGTCAGCAAATCAAAGATTTCTTCGAAATCATTGAGAGCCGGTTTGCATTCTGCATTCCATGGTATAAACTTCATAGACTTCGTCGAGTCGTTTTTGTTTTTTTGTTTCGACATTCACCTTATGCGCCGAATTTCGCGTAATGTTTCTTCTACATATCTCTTTCCTAAGGTGAAATCTACAACTAAAGGCACAATATTTTAGTCTGTTGAAGCTGTAAAGAAAAAAGCGCTACGCATCTGGAGGGCGTTGATAAGAAACTAACTTTAGACTTAGAAAATTTGAGCGCCTGAAGCATTTTAGAGATAGTGGAATTATAAATTTTCAAAATTTTTTGCATACGATTTTTCGCCCCCTACTCGATCTATTTAAAACAAGGTACGTACAAGGTGTATACAAACAAAGTACATACATTTAGTTACATGCATAGAAATTAAATCTTGATGATCCTTCAGTCAGGCATATCCAACTCACGTCCAATTGTGTGATGCGACGCGTTACTTTGTCAGTTGTCAGCGTGACGTTGACAAGCTTAGCGCGGAGACATGCAAGTGTGCATGACTTTATCTCGCTCCTTTTTAAACATAAAATGGCACATATGCACATACATATGTATCTATGCATGTGAGACTTTGAATTTGGATATACAAGAATGTTTACATAGAAAAAGTTCTTACATGTATGTGAATATCGACTCATATACCTTCGATTAGCATTCAATGGTGATGCTCATAGGCTGGTGTTGACAGACAGTAGTAGGTGTGTTTGATACTAAGTGTCACAGTCCCCTGCTTGCTTTTGTAAAATGCCTACATAAGTTTCCACAACACATATAACTTATATACATACCCAGCAGAATATTGGAGCGGATCACGCTGCGATCATCGAGAGAAATATGTAGAAGAACAAGTAGAGGAATGTTTGGGACTTGGAGAAAAGATTTACTATATATAACTGAGGCATGCTTTTAGTGAAATTTCATAGTCTCCATTTCATAAACGTAGACCCTATATGCACCTTTAGATTGTATAAATTTGGTCTAGATGCATTTCATTTTCTTCTTCTTGATTGGTGCAATAACCGCTTACGCGATTTTGGCCTAGTTTAACATAGCGTGCCAGTCGTTTCTTTCTCGTGCTAACCGGCGCCAGTTGGACACACCAAGTCAAGCTAAGTCCTTCTCCACCTGATCTTTCCAACACAGAGACGGCTTTCCTCTTCCTCTGCTACCACCAGCTGGTACCGCATCAAATACTTTCAGAGCCGGAGCGTTTGTATCCATTTGCACATAGCCGCTGGATCTTTATTCGCTGCGCTATGTCTATATCGCCATAAAGCTCGTAAAGTATCCTCTGGGTAGCTTCCGAACATCCATTCGGGAGTGAGCCAACGTGAGAAGGCAAAGCATTCCAGGATAGCTGGCTGTGCGCTGGGTTTGGGACCCGCCGCTTAAAAATCCCCTTCCAATGAAAAGATGTAAAAAGCATTTAATTTTGGATGACCAAAAAAAAAAATAGTTTCTAAGTAGTCGATGTCACGTCTACGTTTCAAAAATTGTTAAGAACTGCTGTAAATTTCCCTCTGTGTAAATATTTGCGTTCACAATTTTTCAATATTTTCAAACTCGCATTACAGTGAAACCTCTCTTTGGCGAACACTCACCGTCAGTCAGCTTTTATACGTCCAAGAGAGGTGTCCACTCAAAAGAGGGTAACTTCTTTCGATACTAAAATTCGGTATAGAAAAAAAAGTTCGCTCAAGAGAGATGTCCGGCTAATAGAGGTGGCTGTGAGAAGAGGTGACACTGTATTTGACGTCACCATGATAATGCCGGTTTGACGGACATTTCTGCTATAAGGAAGCTGGTTGTGATTTTTCCCACTTCAATCATTTTCAAAGCCACGAAAGATCAAATACGAGTGTGTATAGCAAGTCATGGTGAAAATATTCAGAAGGTGTGACCTCTCAGCGAATTTGAAAGCCTCAGCTAATTGGCTGACGTAATCGGGGTCATAACAGCGGTTTGTTTACGAAAAAAACTGAGAATTTGTTAGTTAGCTATGAAAAAAAATAAACACATCCTTCGCCCATGTTAGCTTATTGCCATCTGAACAACGATTGTACGAGTGTGTGAATACGCGGGAAATGAGCGGTCATAATTCTGCTCCCCTATGACGTAGTAGCCGAAGTTACTTGCTCGATTACGTTTCTCACCTTAGTTGAAGACCAAACCTGGTAGAGTATATCATCCTTGGTAGCAAGTTTGGTAGAGATTGAAGGCAGTGTTATCGCGTCACTTATTTACTTAAAAGTAGGAGAAGCCAAAGTTTTCTAAATAAAAGTTTTTTAGCTCCATTCCTGTGTCATATTTAAACGAATTCTCTGCGTTGGTAACGGTAATCTCCCAATCTTAGGTTAGGTTAGGTTGAAGCGGCTGTACTGCGGACACACTCATGCTCAGAACTCACAACTTGTCCTTATCTCTTCTAAAACCAGTGTGCACTTTTTAAAAAATTTAGAATTTCGCTGATTTCCGCAGAGCTGAGATCTTCCAAATCATTAAAAAATTGTCTACCTAAAACAGTAAACCTACGTCTGGATAGAGCAGGACACAGGAGATGTGAGATCGTCTCTTCCTGTTCCTCGTCTAGATAACTTCTGCAAAAGTCATGTGTTTGCACACGCACCCTCTGGGGAGGCCTGCTCATTAGGCAGTGCCTCGCTATAATTGAAATTAACGTGGTAAGACTCTGCTTATTTTGGCTTGTCAAAGATTCTTTGCGTTTAGCATTGAGAGTCGCCACAATTGCCGGCCGATTCTGCCGGTGGGTTCATTAGTCTCGAGTCTTGCTAGCTTATCGGCTGTGCAATTTCCGTCAATGTCGCTATGGCCAGGAACCCATGTTACCGTGAGGTGAAATGAGCCAGCCACCTCGTTAAGAATTGTGTGGAGTTTCAAGGCTACCTTGGAGGTTGTCGACTGCTTTGTGAGGGATTTTATCGCCGACTGGCTATCAGTGAAAATGTAGATATCATCTCCAGGTATCGCATCACATTGTACCATGGTCACGGCTTTCATTATTGCCCTCAGTTCAGACTGAAAGACACTACAGTAGTCGGAGATGTTCGGAATACACACCTTCGCCCACCCTCCCTCAAGCTTTGAGCCAGCTCTGCTTACGTAAATGAACTCGTCCTGTTCCCACTCTATCCGCGAGGGTAGAAGGTTTATGAACTTTGTAATCGTAAGTGTGGGCGGAAGCGCCATAGTTCGTGTTTGACCATTTACTTAAAGTGTTCAACCTTTTTTCGCACTGTGTTGGAGGTTAGGATCGGGCCAAATGATAAGGCCGGTCGTGAGCCATGTATAGTATACGTCAGCTGGAGCTTTCCAGTCTCGCTTTGTAGGTTGACGGTTGCACTAGCCTCATTGCCGAAATTAGGCAACATCAGTGCACTCAGTATGTTCCGGATGAGTTTGCTGGGCTTGCGCGTACTTGCGTATTATTTTAGCGCCATTTACCAATTAATTTCATTGTTTTTCGTCCACGATTCCTTAATAAATCAGAGTGCAGGAGACTTTCTGTATAAGGCAATCTGCTGTATCATCTTCACAACCTCTTACACGGCACCCTAACTGTCTGCGACCGAAAACCTTTCCTCTTTCACCCTATCGAATATACTTTTGTTGCTTTTGATGCTGTTGGCGGAGCTCACAAAAGCTCTCGTCACCTGAAGTGACAGATTTCTTCTTTTAAGGATAGTAGACCATAAGAATTATCTGTGCGAAGCCATAAGCTATGACCCCCTGAGTATCGGAAAGAGTGTTTGGTAGAATATGCCCTTGTCGATAAAGCTCTGCGAACTGCTACTTCTGGTATAGTTTCTCAACCTCCACAAAACACATTAAAAGTTCTGTCTTCTGATTGCCTATTTATGTGTACTGTTTAATGAAACTTTTCCCCCTGATCGATTTGATAATTCACGACGCCAACGTTTGACGAACTGACGACAGGCGGCCTAATGCCGACCCTCGTTGTGTCGCTCAGAAATGACGTTGAAGTTAATATTTCAGCATTTTTCAGAAAAGCAAACAAAATTATTCCCAACACCCTAACACTCAAAGGCAGCGAGAAGAAAATAGTAAAACAAGAAAAGCTAACAAAAGGCACTGATAGCACACACGCACACACACACACAGATTCCCCCAGAAGATGCAGACATTCTGCCGTTTG
Source organism: Anastrepha fraterculus (assembly GCA_037575425.1). Classification (NCBI taxonomy): domain Eukaryota; kingdom Metazoa; phylum Arthropoda; class Insecta; order Diptera; family Tephritidae; genus Anastrepha; species Anastrepha fraterculus. The sequence continues at coordinate 40,013 of JAYXIM010017812.1, read as the reverse complement.
CCGAAACGCACTCGAAATACTCATTTAATAGAAATTAAATAGAAAAACATAAAATGAACAGATGCAGTAACATCAATAGTCAAGCGCTCCCAATCTCTTCTACGGAAATTTCAAATAGGCATGGAAGTATTCGTGTGATTGTGTGTGTGTGTGTGTGCTGGTATGCGGGAATGTGAAGTGGCAGCTACAACTGTTGCTGCAACATGCGATCTTTCACTGCGTCAAATATGTTTTCATCGGTATTTTTAGCCAACGCCACGCACTCGTCCATCACTCACTCTCCCACTGAGTGGGGGGCACTACAATTAGTTGAAAGAAAATTTGAAATTGTTCCGGATGTGTGCCGGATCTATTAATGAGTACCACACGCGTGAAGTCGTTTCGATCACGTCAAAATGTGTTACAAATCGCAGGCCACACATGCACGCACGCACATCCAGGACCCTGCAGGAAAATCCTTCGAATTTAAATTGAAGGTATATATAAAAACGGAAACGGAGCGCAAAAGTGAGCTTGCAAGCATGACTAATTTGTTTAATGACGACGACCATTCACCTTTCACCACTCACTAAAGACTCAAAAATATCTACATTGTTTTGTGGCTGTGGTCAACAGGTACCTCGTAATGTAGTTGCGCTATAAAAAAAATCTAAGGATCGGAGGCGGCATAAAGCCGTGGGGCCACCTATTTGCAGATTAAAAACAGAACTGAGATTATAGAAGGAGCTGCGCCCAGATTCTTTCAAAGTGAACCTCTGTTGTCATCCGTTTCTGAGCAGGAAGAACACCTACAAAACACTGACTATTGACCTTATTTCGATCTCTTCAAATGTGCCCCATTAGCACAGATTTTCTGCGCAGGGTATGCAAGTACATAGATTTTGGTGGCGCATAAGTGCACTCATAGTTTTTGAGAAGTTCCATCTTGCAGCACAGACGCTTCCGCCCATCATTTAATTTAAGCTCAAGAATCTTCCGACAGCAGTTAATGGGAAAATGAATTGACAAAAGTGAAAATAATTTATAAAATTCTTGTAGTGCACACTTGAAATACCTTATAGTGAATTGTAGCCACTGTTGTGTAGGGTGTAATTTTCTGCGTATCGAGTATTGAATTTAAATATGGGTGTGTGCGTAAGACTGACGGCATGTGTGCAGTCATTGAAATTATAAACGCCTCTAAGAATTTGGCTAAATTTATTAATGGAAAGTTAATTGTTATCTTGTGCTACTTACACGCCGGAAGAGATATGGGCAAATAAATAATGGAATTTGAACGATTTTTTTCCCAAAGTTATGAGGCACACAAAAATTAATTAAGACGGTTTTTAGTGATCAAATTTGTAATGATTTTCATTGATTTGCCTTAACGTAATGAAAACTCCCTTGGTTGGGATTTCTACACGTGATTTACCATTAACCGGGGATTTCCACCAATAACCAAAGTGCAATTCATCGAGGCTACAGATTTTGCATAATTGCATTGTTCTAAGATTTTTACATTCCTTGAAAATTCGGCTCTCCAGATACAATAGATTTATGTCAATGGTTTTTCTAGTCTTAAGGCAGTCGCTTCAACTTAGAGAATAGCCAAAATCGCACCCTGAAATGAGATTTTTCTTTTTCAACTAAGAATCAAAATATTTTTCGAAATAGTTTCGAGAGATTTCCCTCTTTGAATTAAGAAAAAAAATAGTTTGCAAAATAGTGTCGAGATTTCTCTCTTTAAATTAAAAAAAATATTTTTCAAAATAGTTTCGAGAGATTTCTCTCAAAAATATTTTTGAAAATAGTTTCGAGAGTTTTGTTTTTTTGAACTGAGAAAAAAATATATTTTCGAGAAATTTCTCTTTTTGAATTAAGAAAAAAAATTGTTTTTTAATAGTTTTGAAATATTTCTCTTTTTAAACTAAGAAATACTCTATTTTTGAAAATAGTTTCGAAAGATTTCTCGTTTTGAACTAAGAAACAAAAAATATTTTTGAAAATAGTTTTCAGAGATTTCTCTTTTTGAACTAAGAAAAAAAATATTTTTGAAAATAGTTTCGAAAGATTTTTCTTTTTGAATAAAGAAAAAAAATATTTTGCAAAATAGTTTCGAGATTTCTCTTTTTGAACTGAGAAAAAAAATATTTTGCAAATATTTTTCAAAATAGTTTCAAGAGATTTTCCTTTTTGAACTAGGAAGAAAAATATTTTTCGAAATTGCTTCGAGAGATTTCTCTTTTTGAATTAAGAAAAAAAAATTTTCAAAATAGTTTCGAGAGATTTCTCTTTTTGAACTAAGAAAAAAATATTTTTGAAAAGAAAAAAAAATAGTTTCGAGACATTTCTCTTTTTGAACTAAGAAAAAAAATATTTTTGAAAATAGTTTCGAAAGATTTTTCTTTTTGAATAAAGAAAAAAAATATTTTGCAAAATAGTTTCGAGATTTCTGTTTTCGAATTAAAAAAAATATTTTTCAAAATAGTTTCGAGATTTCTCGATTTGAATAAAAAATATTTTGCAAATATTTTTCAAAATAGTTTCAAGAGATTTTCCTTTTTGAACTAGGAAGAAAAATATTTTTCGAAATTGCTTCGAGAGATTTCTCTTTTTGAATTAAGAAAAAAAAATTTTCAAAATAGTTTCGAGAGATTTCTATTTTTGAACTAAGAAAAAAAAATTTTTGAAAATAGTTTCGAGAGATTTCTCTTTTCGAACTAAGAAAAAAAAATTTTTTGAAAATAGTTTCGAAAGATTTTTCTTTTTGAATAAAGAAAAAAAAATTTTGCAAAATAGTTTCGAGATTTCTCTTTTCGAATTAAAAAAAATATTTTTCAAAATAGTTTCGAGATTTCTCGTTTTGAATTAAATATATTTCAAAATATTTTCGAAATATTTCTTTTTTTTGAATTAAAAAAAAAATTGAAAATAGTTTCGAGAGATTTCTCTTTTCGAATTAAAAAAAAAATTTTGAAAATAGTTTCGAGAGATTTCTATTTTTGAACTAAGAAAAAAAAATTTTTGAAAATAGTTTCGAGAGATTTCTCTTTTCGAACTAAGAAAAAAAAAATTTTGAAAATAGTTTCGAGAGATTTCTCGTTTTGTGAATTAAATATATTTCAAAATATTTTCGAAATATTTCTTTTTTTTGAATTAAAAAAAAAAATTTTGAAAATAGTTTCGAGAGATTTCTCTTTTTGAACTAAAACAAAAATATTTTTGAAAAGAAAAAAAAATAGTTTCGAGAGATTTCTCTTTTTGAACTAAGAAAAAAAAATATTTTTGAAAATAGTTTCGAAAGATTTTTCTTTTTGAACTAAGAAAAAAAAATTTTTTGAAAATAGTTTCGAGAGATTTCTCTTTTTGAATTAAGAAACAAAAAAATTTTGAAAATAGTTTCGGGAGATTTCTATTTTCGAACTAAGAAAACAAAATACTTTTGAAAATACTTTCGAAAGATTTTTCTTTTTGAATAAAGAAAAACAAAATTTTGCAAAATAGTTTCGAGATTTCTCTTTTCGAATTAAAAAAAAAATTTGAAAATAGTTTCAAGAGATTTCTCTTTTTGAATTAAGAAAAAAAAATGTTTGACAATAGTTTCGAAAGATTTTGAACTAACAAAAAAAAAACTATTTTTCAAAATAGTTTGCCTTCTTCATACAAATAAAATCTGACCGGCCTCCGCGAGGTTTCTAAAAGTCAATCGACGACCAGTTCTTTGATATTCTTGTTGCTCATCAGTTGACTTGGATGCTCGTCAAGGGCGATGCTTCCTCTACTTTCTTTGAATTATTAGTAGCACAAGTAAAATTTAAAAAAATATATTTTCTTTGTTCGTTTATAATTTTTAACTGTAACTGATTACCACTTTACTCCAAAGGATTCGTCGTTAGCTACCCTAGCATTCTGGAAAAACATAAAGTCTAGACAGGTCATCCATGGAACATAAATTTTTTTTTGCAAAATAAGTTGCACAAAAATATAATAGTATCAACATTTTTCAATATTATTTTAAATCAATTTTTTCTTATTAATTTTCATAAATAAAGCGGAAACAGTGTTCTTTTTTATTAAATGGCTCAAAAAGTGCTAGATGGATTTCAATTAATTTTTTTGGGTTCAGTTATTAGACATTTGATCTCGACATAGGCTATCAGCTGATCCCCTAGGAGTCACTGAAGCCAAGATATATAAAAAAAAATTAAAGGGCGCATGTGGTGCACATTCGGAATGTTTAGTAGTTACAAAAAATAAATTAATAAATTAATTCTCGATTTTTTCTCGAAAATCTGAAAAATATTTCCTATTAATTTTGAAAAAAGCTTCGATCAGGCACAAGTTTATCTATTAGTAAAACTAATTTCTCTTGTCTGATTGATTTTAGATGAATCTCCAAGGGCTTGGGATGATCACCGCAAGGCAGTTCTGGGGAAACGGGGTCCACACAAACAGCGATAACTTTTACAATTATAAGTTTTTTTTGAAATTTAGCTAAAGTCAAGTCGAAATAAGATGTATTAATGTTATGTTTTTATTTTTGTAAAATAAAGCAATTGACTAGCTAAAAAAAACATTGAAAATCATAATTTTTTCGGGTCTCTGACTACCCCTAACCCCTTAATCGATGGGAAAATATAGTTCTTGCCAAGTCTTCGAACGATGATGCTGCCATCTGGTTTTGCGGATGTTTGCTTACTAAGCCACCACTCATAATGTTACATACGAGTATTTACACTTATAAGTAGCTACGCCAATTTTTTCCATGAATTTATGGACTTGATCGACCAGTAGTACCTTTAGTTCCAATATTGAAATTTTCAGAACGAGAAACCATTTTGCCGTTTTTTTCTAGTCATTAACATTAACATAGTCGTTAACATAATACTAACCCCTTGTCGTGCTTTAACAAGTCTGACTCGTGATAAAAATTTTGGCCCAAACGTTAATATGGCTCGTGAATAGATCAGATCGTCTGGCCAGACGTAAACATCACGAGCCGAGGTTGTGTACAGATAGTCGGATCAAACAAAAACATCACGAGCCTAGGTAGTGATTGAATGTTAGCTTCTATCTGTAAGCCACCAGAGTTAGTCACGAGTTCCATAATTGCAGTTACATTATCTCGTGCATCAGTCTGATCTGTTTACCACGCGTTGACGTTACGCGCTTGGGCCCGAGTTTTGTCGAGCTAAATGGCATCGCAAGGGGTTAAGTTTACGAACAGACTTTTCCCCTTCCAGCATTTGCATAACAAAAAGCTGAAAGTGAATGATAAAACCTTGACTCATGTTTAAGCACAAATAATTATTTAAAAAAAATATATATGAATTAATTTTTTTTTTTGTTTTTGTATGAATTTAATATTTATTTATTTGAATTGAATCCTTACTTAAGGAGACATTTATTGCATCATAAATGCGTCACCACTAATAACAATATCGCAGAAAACAAGTTACGATATTCTTCATTATTGAAAGATAAAACCTCCATTAAAAAATTTTCTTTACATTTCATGCATACCAGAAAAAGTAACGGCTAAATGGCTGAATGAATCATTAATATGACATTCAACGATGCTATTAAATGCCAAAAATTCCATGCTTTCACGCTGAATAAACTTTTCCCAGCCGTATGCTTGCTTGTCCGTCCGTCCGTCCGTCCGTTTATTGATATACTCGCAAGGCGAGTTAACCTCTGAGCTGGTGCACGTTTCATTGCTCAATTGCGCAAAAATTCCAATGAATGCCATTTACATGAACGAGCAGCGGAAAGAACGATGGCAAATGATTCAAAACTTATATACATACAAACATACATGCATACCCACATACATGCGAGCGCATAGCTGCTAATGCGGTCGCATACCAAGAAAGCCAATTGCAGCTTGCAGTTTGCAGTTTAACAACCAAATCATAGCGAAAGATCAGAAGGAGAAAGGTTTCAATGCAAGCGACAGACACACATACATACATATGTACATATTATATTTTTTTATTAATTAATAAAACAATAAAACGGAACGAGCACAATCTGTAAAGCAAGAAATGGCAATAAAACTATTTTCCGCCGCAGAAAACGGCCTCAGCAAATTAGCCGCCATGAACACAACGTCGTCGTGCCTATCCCGGTAAGCTGACCACAGCAAGTGTTTGGACACAAACCAGCCGATTTGTTGCTTTAATAAATGTTACTGACGGTTTTCAATGTTTCAGTGTGCATTGTAAGTGGGCACAAAGTTGTTGTGTTACTGTTGATTGCTCTCTATGTCTGAGATGGGAACGCCACGCCGTTGCAACAATTTCGCGCATACCAAACATTCCAACCTAACTGGTACGGCCGGTCGTTTGGTCGACCAAACGCTGGGCGTTCGGCGTTCGGTTGGTAAGTCCGTTGGTCTGTTGTTGGACGTCGTTACCTTTCACTTCTGCGCTGGCGTGTCGTCACCTCAAGCCGTCACCACTTTAAGTTACCGAAGATTAGTGCCTTCGATATTGATATTACAGCCTCAGTATCAGCCATGGCATAATGAAAAGTTGAAAGCATGTTTGGAAAAAATCTAACTTGGTAACTGCATTGCCTTGCGCTCTCTCTCTCCATTTCTTGCTCTCTTACTCTTTTCACTCCATCTGTGGTTCTCTCTCTCTCTTGTGGGCAAACAGTGCAGCAACTGGTTTGTCTGATCAGCGCTCTCCGTTTCCGATGATGTTGTTGTTGTTGTTCTTGTTGTTCTTGTTGTTAGCTGCAATGACAGTGGCAGAGGCGTGCACAACTAGTTTAATGGCCGTGGCAATTGGTAATAAAACTTAAATATGCTTAAAAGGTAAAATTCGCTAGCGACTACCGCGCTTCGTTGCATTTCTTTCTAAGCTGGGCTGTTGATCTGTGTTTTTGCCTGTGAGCCTTTTGAGTTGGCACGCCGCGCATGCGCAAATATTTATTCAGCGGCCGTAGCAGCAGCTGAAAAATATGCTCCTTACATACGTATTAACGTGCAAGTTTGTAAATGCGAGCCATTTTAATTTAGTAAATAGTCCATACATGCATGGACAGGGTCGTGCAAGATCGAGTTTCGTTAAAAAAAAATTAAATTATTAATTAAAAAATTAGTTGAATGAAAATTCAGAGGATTTACAATTTATGAATATCAGTTATTATTTTTCATATATCCCTTTGTGGTGAAATTTTCGTTGACATTTAGGCGTAACTAGTACGAAGTTTGCATTTTTTGTAGTTTAGAGCCCGAACATTTAGGGTACTTTCACAATTTTTTTTCTGCAATAAAGAAAATTGAAAAACGATATTTAAATTGTTTAGCCTTTCGATTTAACTTATTTTACATACAAAAGGGGGGAAAAAATTTGTTTTAACTTTAATAATTTTAGAAATTGCGCTGAAGTTATATATATGTATATATGTATAATTGGCGCGTACACTTCTGTTAGGTGTTTGGCCGAGCTCCTCCTCCTATTTGTGGTGTGCGTTTTGATGTTGTTCCACAAATGGAGGGACATACAGTTTCAAGCCGACTCCGAACGGCAGATATTTTTATGAGGAGCTTTTTCATGGCAGAAATACAATCGGAGGTTTGCCATTGCCTGCCGAGGGGCGACTGCTATTAGAAAAATGTTTTTATTAATTTTGCTTTCACCGAGATTCGAACCAACGACCTCTCTGTGAATTCCGAATGGTAATCACTCACCAACCCATTCGGCTACGGCGGCGCTGAAGTTGACCTCCTGAAAAATTTGATCTGGACGGTGTTGTCCATTTTGGCTCTTCTACATATTTATCGGAAACACAAAAACTAAGAAAATGATTAATCGGTATGACTGTAGCAATTCTCCGTGCTAGAATAAAAGAAAAAAAAATTTCGCAAAATGGCGCCGTTTTGAATTCGACACTCTAAAACTCGGGTTTTTTCAGTTTTTTAATAAAAAAAAAACGAAAAATTGAAATAATAATACGATTCTAGTACGGGCGATAGCCATTGATGGCGTGAACAACATATTAAAATTTCAGACAACTCGGTTCCATAGCTTTTTTTTTGTGTTTTGACAACACCAGGCCGAAACAAATCGTTTCGAGATAATTGAGTTTAAAATTTTGAGAGTGGATATTTTTCATTGATGCCGCCGCGTGACGATTCTGATTCTACCTGCTAAAATGGCTGTTGAATCGAAAATACTGGGAATATCCTTCCAAAAATTTTACAGCATACTCCGAAAGCCTATACTTTCGAAATATAAAAAAACTCGATTTTTTTGAAAATTCTAGACCACCGGAAACCCCTAATTACATCATGGCTCAATAATGCGCAACATGGTGTTTTCGCAATCCCAAGCACGCCAAGTATTTTTTTGTTACGAATTTCTGTTAATTATGACTATGAATAACCCCACTAAAGTTTTTTGAGAAATATTTTTAAAACATTTCAGCTCTCAATTGTGTTATTTATAGACACTTTTTTGACTTTTTTAAAACAAGAGGCCAATTAGCTCCGTCGAACGAGAAGCTAAGGGTTAAAATAATCTACAAAATTATTCCTATACAATTCTATGTGTACTTAGCTTACCTCGCGTCATAGGGCTGTAACAATCAAAGCAATAATAAGAAATTAACTCGAGCTTGAAGTACCCTGTATATGCATGCAATACAGCCCACTTCATATTCTACTCACTTCTTGGTATTACTTCTCAGCTTTCGACTTGAACTTGGCATTTATAGGAGTATGCCCTTGTGCGGACATGTTGATACATTTGTATTTGTATATGTAAATATATGTATGTAAGTACATGCACATGTGAGCAGTGGTCATACTATTCCTATTTTTTGTCTGTTAATTTCGTAGTCTCAGTGACTTTTAAACTAACCGCAACTGGTCTGCCTCCACCAATTTCGCGAACCTATATGGATGTATATGTACACCTATAAATAGACCCATGCAAGTACAGTATTGGGCAAAATAGTAGCTCATACAATTTTTCGAAACCTAAGTGTATTTTTGTACCGGCCAAATTCCATTTCATTAGCGAAACTTATTTAATGTCAGAAAAAAATAGTGACCAAAAATAGTAAAAAGAACTGATCAATCAAAAAATTGACTGAATCTTTGTTTGCAAAAAAAGTTTTGTTTTATTTTTAATAGTCACTGTTTCGTTTACTGTAAATTTGTGTAAGGAAAATAACTATAGTTTCGAGCCTTATGGAAACTAATAACCATAAATACTGCAGATGCATACTTTTTAATATTTTTTTTTCTTCTTCGTGTAAAAAGTTGCTAAAGTTTCGTTGCTAAATTGCACAGTACTGTACTAGGTTGTTCAATAGGTTTTCCGATTCGATGTAAAAATCACAATTTTGTTGTGTTGGAAATGCACTTCATTATTCAATATAGTCTCCTTGAACATCAACTAATCTGTTCAAACGAGATTCCAATTTATGAGTTCTACGATTTTTTTTACGAATTTTTCTTTTAGCTGGTCTAAAAGTTACACTAATATTCAGAATTTTTTTGTTTTACCAGTTTGCAAGTAATCCACATACAAAACTTCTTTCGCATCTCAAAAAATTGAAGCTAACACCTTCTAGGCCGAGTTCTGGACACGAACTCGTTTCGGAGCCGAAGAACCAGGTTCACACCACTCTTTAGCCACTTCTTTTGATAAAGGATCATGATAATAGATCCAAGCCTCATGCATTGTAATGAATCAACGCACAAAATGTATTTTATGCTTTCGAAAACGCTCTAAGTGTGGCTGAGAAAGTCGCTTTCGAATGTATTTTATTCGGCGCGGAAATGTAGGGATAAAAATCATATTGAGATTTTCCGTAACGGATGTGTGAGTGAGTGGAGCTGCTTAATTTTATTAAAATTGTAGTTTAAGACTCCTTATATTATCGCTCATTGCCGCTTGGGTTGTCCTGAAATTCACCCAACGCGTGCTGAGCTCACCTGAAAAATGTATGTGCCATCCACTTCACTCAAGTTGGCTAAAGGAATTACAATACAATTTGTTTTCACAGATCGCCTATCTGGATTAAGCAAATGAGTTCAAAGCAAAATATGCATGAGTAAACGGAAGTCTGGTACCATCTGACTAACTACGTGCGCACTCTTAATGAAACAATCGACTACAAGAAAAACCACTTCAAAAAGCATTCGGCTATTGATGAACGACCAGTCGACTGCTTTTTACTGTCAGCATTCACTGCTGCATCACACCACAATGATCTGATAGCCAAAACTAAGGCTCTATAGAGGCATACTTTGCGAAGTCGTTTTGCTTAAAAATGTCATATCTGCGGAGTATTCCAACTCAGGCACTTCACTCCCAAACGAACTGTCATTCTTCGCTCATTACCGGCATATTGCGTGGTGTTGTCACGGCGTGAGCTGTGTACTACTTTGCCGTGAGCTACACATGAAGTTGCATGCATATTTCACGGCAATGTAATTTGCATGGGTTTTGACAGCCATTTCACGTGAAACTCAAACTTAGTACTATGCATATGCTTAACTTTGAACCATTTGAGAAAACATCTATTAGATTTTCATTTCAAATATCACATTTCGACAAATGCGGTTTTCAAGGTAAGAGTGTATATGAGTAGTCATTATCATTTCTGCCGAATTACTAAATTTCTGCTTGTTAATAACTTAGGTGGTCTAGAAATTTCAAATAATCAATTTTTTTTCGATATTTCGAAAGTATAGTATCTTAAGAATATACTGTGAAACTTTCATGTGGAAATTCCCAATATTACAGCTACTACAGCCCATTAACTAGGTAGAGAGCGGTCCGCGCGCTCCTGTACCTCAAACTTTAAACTCATTTATCTCGAAACTACTTTTTCGGCCTAGTGTTGTCAAAAAAAAAAAACTATTCAACCGAATCGTCTGAAATTGTATTGGTGCGCAACTAAGTTCTCGCTGTTTGTCAAACCAAGCTTAGACATATGGTAAACAAATTGCTTCAACACATTAGTGGTATTGATTTGGTATCATATACTTTTGGTTTTGTGAAAATGTCTGATTTTGTGCTGAATAATCGTCATTTGAGGGAAGTGTTGATTTTCCTCTTTCATTCGAAAAAAACGGCGGCTGAAGCGCATCGAGAGCTACAAAAAGTTTATGGAGATGCCGATTTAAGTGAAACAACGTGCCGAGATTGGTTCCGTCCCTTCAAAGACGGTGATTTTAATGTTAACGACCATTGGACCGTCCGCGTGAAGGAAGGCCAAAACCATTCGAAGACGCTGAATTGGAGGCATTGCTCAATGAGGATCCGTGTCAAACGCAAGAAGAGCTTGCTTCAGTATTAGGAGTTACTCGCCAATCCATTTCTAATCAACCGCAAGCTTTGGGAATGATTCAGAAATAGGGGACTTGGGACTTGTGCTCCTTATGAGTTAAAACCAAGGGATGATGAACCTCGTTTTTTCGCCTGTGAACAACTACTCCTGCGACAAAAAAGGAAGGGTTTTCTCCATCGCAACGTGACGGGTGATGAAAAATGGATTCATTGCAGCAATCCAAAGAAAAAAAGTGATGGGGACTGCCCGGTCATGCTTCTACGTCGACGCCTCGACCGAATATTCACGCTGCGGAGGTTATGCTATGTATTTGGCGGGACCAAGTTGGTGTTATTTATTATGAACTGTTAAAACCAAGCGAAACCATCTCTGGGGATCGGCATCGACTTCAATTGATGCGACTGAGCCGAGCACTGCGCGAGAAGCGGCCGCCATACGCGGAGAGGCATGAAAAAGTGATTCTACAGCATGAAAACGCTCGGTCTCACGTTGCCAAACTCGTTAAAACCTACCCGCAAACATTGAAATGGGAAATCCTGCCGGGCCCCACCCACCATATTCTCCAGATATTGCGCCGTCCGATTATCACCCGTTCCGATCGATGGCACATGGCCTAGCTGACCAGCAGTTCCATTCATATGAAGACATCAAAACATAGCTTGATCCTTGGATAGCCTCGAAAGATGAACAGTTTTACCGCGACGGTATACGAGATCTACCAGAAAGATGGGAAAAAGTAGTAGCCAGCAATGGGCAATACTTTTAATTATTCACTTGTAACCATTTTTTCAGAATAAAGTTGTATTTTCATCAAAAAAAAAAACAGCGAGAATATGAAATTTACAACATCAGTGGATAACGTCGTACTAGAATCATATTATTTTGTATATTTTTTATTAAAAAAATTGCAAAAACCCCGATTTTTAGAGTGTCAAATTCAAAACAGCGTCAATTTGTCAATGTGTTTTTATACTTTTTTTATTTCTTCATTTTTAAAATTATTAAAATTAAAAAAATGTTTTTTTTTTCATTTTTGTATCTAAAAGAAGTTGAATAAAAAGCCTAAATTTAAATATCGTTTCTCATATCTTTCATTGCAAAAAAAATTCCTGAAAATACCCTAAATTTTCGAGCTCTAGACCACCGGAACCCCTTAAGAATATCGCAATCGGCTCTGGACACGAAGGTCAAAATCAATTCACCAATTAGTTTCATCAACAACGGAACCGCATAGGGTAAAATAACTTCTTTTGAAATCAATTTTGAAATTTGAACTTAATTTTTAAAGTATTGCACATAAGCCCGCCTTTTCCGGTATTTTGCGTAAGGTGAAAATATAATTCGTTTTTTTTTTGTTTTTTGTGGTCTAAACAACGCTCAGGGGGTTCAATATTAGTTCATCGATTGCGCAATTAAATCTGCTACATTGGTTTAACATTACTTGAATTAACACAAACTTTAATTAAGTGAAATTTTCAACGCTTAATCTCTACTTTATGTCTTCCAATTTCTTAAACGGTTTGGCTTTATTTTCTCCCACCTATACCCCTACATATACACGTTCGTCCTCTACATGCCCCACCACTAGTCTATGAGTCGTATTTCACGCCACAGCCAAACTAGTAAATCTTTCTCACGCTCGCTTAAATCTCTCCACCGCAACTACGAAACAATTTCGGCCCCTTTTCACCCGTTTTCCCCATTCATCGCAATCTACACACTTACACAACGAGCATTTTGTATGGCTCCAACAATTTTCTCACTCATAAACTTTGGGTTTGAATTGATTTTGATTTGGTGGCAATTGCCGACGACATTCTCGTTGTGCTCGCCTTCGGCGCTTCGCACACACTCCTTCACCTTCACTCCATGTAGTGTTCGGGGACTGGTGTTTACTGACTGGAAAGAAGTCGCATGCAAAAGCGGCAACGTGATCGTGGCCACAAACAACAATAAGTACAGAACGACTACAATTGACGCGATATGTATGTTTGTATGTGCTAGGATTGCCAATCCCGACATTTTTAGTAAATAGTACCGAAATTTCCGGGATTTGTAATTTTTTACAAAGCATATGAAATATGGAGTTAGAAAACTACTTTGCTACTTTGAAGACGCGGCGATGATAATTTAAATCTGCTTTGCATTTAACTTCTTAAGGAAATTTTTTCATGCTACATATTTTTCATAAATTTTCTATAAATCTAATTCAAAATCCACCAAAAAGTAATAAATGCCAAAAGATTACTCGCAAAAATGTCAGCTTTTCAGTCAGCATTTAGTCAATGATGCTAATGCCCGTTGGATGCAATCACCTTTTTGCCAAATAACCAGGCAAACTTGGCCAGAATGGCACCACGGCCGGACAAAATTGCTACTGAATCTTCGAAGACGGGATATGAGAAATACATTAGGGGTACTAACAGGGCATTGTCGAATTGGAAGGCGTGCAAATAGACTGGGGGTACCACATATGGCTTTTGTCGAAGCTGTCAAGATATTGAAGAAGAAGAGGCCGAGGAACACCTCCTCTCTAGATGCATTGCTCTATACAGGCTTTCTACGTTCGGATTCGCCTTTCTTAGGAGCATTGAAGAGGTATCTAACATAGGGTTGCCGAAATTAATAAAATTCCCTGGGGCGAATTACAGCCACTCAACCTAATCTAACCTAGTCAGAATGCTTAGAAAACTTTTGAGTACATAGTTTTATAGTCGATTTGATTCTAGTCCAATACAAAGTAACTTTGAAGTCTCTCAAACAAAAGTCATTCAGATTCCCAAATTACTGTATATATTTGAAGCTTAAATCTATGCTGCAGCAAACGGAGCTGAATTAGCTCCTCCTCCTGATTTAACTCCTCTTAATACTGGGGCAAACATTTTCATCGATAGTCAACCGGTTATTAAAGCAATTATGACTCCTTACACTAACTTGGAATGTGTTCAACAATGCAGATCCAAAATTAATGAAATCTGCGGGAACGGGCAGGTCACTATTTACTGGATACCAGGACACAAAGGAATAGAATGAAATGAAAGAGCCGATAAGCTCGCTAAGGCAGGTATTCGCTTGCCGAGGTTGAGCACGTCAGACATATGCCCATCACTCGCCTTTCTGAAAAGGGACTTAAATGGGGAACTAACTTTGGAAACGCAGTCGATATGGGAACACTTAATCTCGTACAAAACTGCCAAAATTATGCTAAGGACTTGGTATATCAAAACTAGCAAGTTGATTTTATCATATCATATCGGGAAAGACTGCAAAATATTGGTAGGAGTACTGACGGGACACTGTCTCACTCCACATTACGCAGCCAAAATGGGATTTGTACGGAGCTATGCGTGTAACACAAACAACGAAGCGAATGCTAGGGGTACTTTAGAACACCTACTTTGCCGCAGCCCTGGTCTTTGTTGGACTCCGCAAATGTGCTTAGGATCAATACATTTTTCATCCTTAAAGGATAGGTTAGGTTAAGTTAAATGGCTGCCCTTGCTTGGAGCCCACTTGGAGAAATATTCCTTGGGATTAGGTGATGACGACCATGCACTTACGGCGACGCCGACGCTGGCTAAATCTTTGCCAGGCAAGAGCAGGGCAGCTGAGAAGAAGGTGTTAAGATGATTTCACCTCCTCCTCAAGACAGCTTCTGCAGAACAAACTTGAGGCAATCCCAAGTCTCACCGCATGGACACATAACAGACAATGTCCGGTAAGGGTACCCAACAAATTCGAGAGCTGCGGCTTTGTTAGCCTTAAGAGTTCCCTCGAGCCTCCCCGATCTACCCGTGGCCGGAAGCATCTCGCGATTTTGCACGTTTGCGCACTATCCCAGCGCTTGCTGAGTTGACTCGAGGTCCATCTTTCCAGAAGCAGATCACAGGTGCTAAATTCCTGGTCTTAAACCGGGATCCCTAAGTGGTAATAATGGGATCCCGAAAATCCCGCTATCGTAAAAATCGAATAAATTGACAGCTCTGATATGTATATTATATGTATGTACTCGTGCACTCCTACATTTAAGATATTGCTGCAAAGCGCATTTGTGGCAGTTATTGTTGGTGGCTTTTTCCAACTCACTCTTTCGCTTAACCATTAAGGTGCAGAGTTGAAACATGCAGCTAATGAAGATTTACATAGTTATTTGCTGTGGATGCCATACTCTACTTAATGATTCCTGTACAATTTAGAATACTGGAAATATACATATATATTTATGCACATACACACACACACCGCATTTCTTTAAATTATAAAATTTATTATTTTTTTAAGGGGAATATAATAAAGTAGGCAATATACGAGCATGCAGACAACTATGCATACAACAACCGCTGTGGCGCAAAAGTTCGTTAACCGGATGGAATTCCAGGAATAGTCATTCTAAAAATAGCGCGCAAATTCCACATTAGGCGTTTTAAAGCGGGCAGCTTGCTTTGTATTTTTTTGGATATTAACAAATTTAGTGGCGCAATGTTAATGACCGTTCCATGGCAAAGCTAACAACAAGTTCATTTACTACTTATAATGGAAACACTTTTGCCAGATATTGGTTTATTCATTAAACGTTTAAAAAGCTTGGATTGTAAACATAAAACTTTCCGCTTTCTGTGTTCTCTGTTTTGTGTTCTGTTGTGCAGCCGCTTAACGTGAGATAAAAGTTAAGTTCATGGGCTGACCATGCGCCACAGCGATCAGCAACAGTACAAAAGCACTCGTACATCATATATCACATATAAAATTAAGTTGGGCATGAAAATAGTACGAATGAACTATACAAAATAATTCGTGTTGAGCATAAAGCAGCGAAAACGGCAAATAGCAAGTCATAAGCGAGTGCAAAGAGTAAACGGGGAAGCCGAGGAAGGCGAGGAAGAAGTGAATGATCTTATTCACTTATCCTCTAAACTTCGTCAATGATCTCTTTTCATCGTTTATGATCTACAACATTTATGCCCCTACAATGCACGCAAGTTGCTGATCATCGTCACCAGCATTTTTTTTTTTTTTTTTGTTTTTTTGTTTTTGGTTTGATCGGCTTTCTACGATCGCTGAATATTCTCGGAATTTTAATAATAAGGCACTGCTGCCGCTTTTTGTCGCCGAAGCTAACACAGGTGAGCAAAGCCGCACTTTTTATGCTGTAGGAGGAGGTTTGTTTTAACGGATTCTTAGGGGTTTGAGTGGTAGAGGGAAATCAAAAATACAAAAAACATAAAGAAAAAGCATAAAGATTTGGGCGAAACAACAAATAAAAATGACAAAACTCATCATTCTTGCAAGCTGTATTGAGACATTCCATACGAAAGTTTAGGAAAAATTGTAGATATTTCTAAAGTAAGTCTTCAAGTTTATAGTCTATAAAGCGTAATTTTGATACGATTTGCTCTGGAAACTCTGATATCTTGTGTTGACACGATTCGTTTTTATCTGCAAATCATTTAGACTTTTCAATGAGTCTAGGTTAGCTTAGTCAAGGAGCACTTGGTGCACTCAATAAGATTTTGCTTTGCGCAGCATTCTAGTGTTTGGTGTCCCCCGGGCTGAATACTCGCAGAGTTATTAAGGGGATCTGGTGGTCTGGCGCACGAAAATGTCATCTATTTTCATTTATCATAGGTATGATAGTTTGCACCAACAAACAAGCGCCAAAAAGTAGGCCGTGTTACTTCTCACTAGAAATTAGCAACCACAAGAAAAAACTCAGGAAAAATAGCTTAAAGTGTATCTAAGATATATATAAGGTATAGCTCTCTCTCTCCTTATATCTTTTTTCTCTCTCGTGGAACGAAAATGCCCAAAACGTTGCATGGCCTTGAAGTTTTACTCTCCATTTTCGCTCGTCCATCGACGCCTAAGAAGTTTCACTTCAAACATCGATATTTTGAAAATTCTGGACGTATGTAACTCCTAAAGCGATAACACAAAAAAAAAGAAAAAATGGACAGGAGTGCAGCAAAATGAAGATAACGAAAACCCGTTTGACAATTTTATCCCGATTTTAACGTAATATGCCCATTAGGTCTTCAACCTCTTGTATACGTATTTATTTGAGAAAATATTTGCATGTGCAACGGATTTGAAATTTAGTTGCTTGGAGTAGTATTAGCAAGAGTTCAGGTAATTAGAATTGTCAAACAAAAATTAAGTAATAAAAAGAAAACATGCATGACATGTCTCAGAAGGCAAGTTCACCAAAGGGGTAATAGAATAAAAACCATCTGTATAATTTTTATTAAAAGGTGGAACGGAAAGAACCTCTAAAGGTAACAACTCCATTATTTTGATATAATTTAGTGGTCTCGCCTTTACTTTTTCACTTTCAACTTAAAACTTCATGCAACAAAACCTTTGTTGATTAGTGTAATGACTGAGCTGAAAGCAAAGTTAAAAATAATAAGCAAAAAAAAACTATGCTTTGCGCTCGCATTTTTCACTCTATCTTCATTCTCGCCTTATTCCACTCTCTTTACGCGAGAGTCTGCTATTTATTTGGAAACCTTTAGCGAATTTAGAAACAATGTTTTGTTGTCGTTGTAGTGGCTTGGAATGCGGCCGGATCACTACCACCACTGCCACCGAGACTACCAACACCACGACCGGCCAGCAGCAGCATCACCAATAAACACAATACCTACAGTCGCATCAGTCGATCATTAGTACAACCAACCATTGATCACGAACAAGTAATATAACAACAACAACAACAACAACACGCATAACAAACATAGAATCTGGCTAAGTAAGTAACTGGGCGAAATACTAGTTTGGCCCCTTTGGGCTGCGGTTTTGACTATGAAACGGGCTTAACTATGATGTTGTTTTTGATTTACTGCTGGATTCGATTGCTCGAGTGCCATGGACAATGAATAGGCACTTCGTCATAGGAAGGCAGTGGTTTGGTTTAGTTAATGGCTGTTGTTATAAATATACACTGGTGGAGGGTCGAGTACGAGTAACTGGTTAGTGGCGGAGGTGATGGTTTTGGCTTGAAGCAAAGAATACTGAAAGTGTTGTAAGCAATTCTACAAATTATTTATTTTTAGAAAAATATGCATTTATTAAATGAAGGATTTTAGACTTTTGAATATATGGCTCGTCTCCGCTAGTAGATAATTACACCAAACAAATTTTTAAATTTTTAATTTTTATTCTTAGTGAATGCTTCTAAAAATATTAACAAGGTTAATAGGTTAAATCATGAGATGGACTATTCATGGGAAATGTATTTCACACTTATTACTGAATCTGTCGTAAAAAAGTTGCCAGTTCAACCCCAGCCTACGACTACGAAAAAATTTTCTATCATTAAATCCAGTTGAAGTCGCAAACAACGCCACTAAACCCCAAACACCCAAATGTGAAATTTCGACCCCAGCTGGCGCAAAGTAAAAAAAAAAAAAATTGGAGCTTGAAAAATTACTTCTTCAGCTTTGTGTTGCAATTTAATTTCCTTGCGTATTAAATGTATTTTATTGAAGGCGCGATAAAACTATTTTTGCATGAAAAAGGCAGCTAAATTTACGAAGGTCTTTTAAATAGACGGTGCAAAACTAAAAACTACTTCTCTAGGCTCGCACACTTCGTTTAACGCTGCCCAAGTTTGTTGATTTCTTCCACATAATAGGATTTTTCCAATTCTGAAAAATAGCCATTCGTTTCTGCAATCACCTCCTCTTGTGAATAAAATCTTTTTCCCGCATGCCATTTCTTCAAACTGAGGAACAAATATTACTACGAGGGATCCGAGAGAGTTCGAGGAATCCAAGTCTGGAGAATAGGGTGGATGTGCAATGAGTTGGAACACTATTTGGATTAATTTTGTGAACACAAGTGCTGAGGCGAGGGCTGGTGCGAGAAGGAAAATCACTCGACTTACTCGTTTCAAACGAATGCCAAACACGAAGAAATAGACTGATCTGACTGAAACCTGGTGTTTTTTCTTGCAAGAGATGCTACTAACTAAACATAACCGCAATACGCGCCAGTAGTGCCATCTAGTGTATGACCTTCCACGGAGTTTTCAAACGCCCCTCATAAGAGTACTTCTAATGCAGTGGAAAACATTGAAATACCTCTTGAATCCTTTGAAAATGGATGCCACTTTGCAAGGAAAGCTTTGTGTCCTGAGCTCTTCCACTGCAATACTTTTCCAAAATTTATATCTACACCACCTATTTTTTGAGTATTTTAGATAACCCTGTGCAAATTCTGGATTTCCTAGTGATACTTTGGCTGAGCTCCCTCTCCTGTTTGTGGTGCGCATCTTGATGTTTGTCCACAAATAGAGGGATCTGCAAGACAGCACTGATCTGCAGTACTATGGTACAGCACAGTACTATGCAGTACTCATGGAAGAAATACACTCGGGGGTTCGCCAGAAAAAAACGTTCTGTCATTTGCTGTTTCCTGCCCGGAGTTTCAAACCTGGACACCACCGAAATATAGTCACACACCAACTGAGTGGATGCAGTACAAATTTAATCCATTTGAGCTAAATGAAGCGGAGTGCATTCTGCTGGGGACTGCAGCTCGCATACTACCTATACTGTTGTTGAAATCGGTCATCGCAGTTATCGCCCCGGCATGATTGTAATTCAGCCGGACTACTTTGTGCCAGAGTCAACTTTGTGAATCGATTAGTTTTAAGCCTATCTCGAACTTGATATTTTACAAACTTGATGAGAAATGTAGAGAAAATGACAACGAATGAAATTTGAAACCTCGATGTGGCTACTCTTCTACTATTTAACTATTAAAGTAGGCATCATTATTCGGGGTCTATGATGCAAAGGCCTATTTAAATATATTATATGATAATAGCAATGCATGGCCTATGCCTCCATTTCAGATCCAGTTCTTCAAACACATACATACATATGTATATTCATTGTTGTTGTGATGGACTGAAATTTAAGTCATATATATCTGCTGTCGTCATTCCAATATATTTAATTTAACACATTTTTAAATTTTTTCCGTTTATTTATTAAATCATCTTCATCTACAAAAACACCGCCTTATTGAATATTTTTGTTTGCTACATACATACAAACAAACATTATTTTTTTTTAATTTTTTTCTTATTTAATTTATTGACCACGTGTGATAATGTGACAAGCTCAGATACGAATACTGTTGTTGTAAATATGGCATCAAACTGTGAGACAGGTTATAATTGTAGCCATAGAGTCTGGCCTCACCACTGGCATTGTGGCCTGTTGGGGCGAGCAATTCTATGAATGCTTTTTATTCATTTGCCGTCTCTATTAAACTACGTAAAACGAAGTTGTGTTAGGCTGATAGTGAGCCATTGGAAATTCAAAAAGTATGTAGTTATATATACAAAATGAATGGAGCCTACTGGGCTAGTTGGTAGTTCCGGAATGAAACATGGATGTTAAACTTGTCAATAGATTAGATGGTTAAGTGTTAGTGATTATAATGATTTGGATATACAGGTCACTTTGAGTTCACAACTTCATGAGAACATTATGCCCCTTACTATGCTAAGGTAAATTCTTCTGGATATTCTTGTATAATTGAACCAACCTTCAAAAGAGAATGGCAGTTCAGCTCGCCCTCTTACGTTCACCTTAGCTCATAACTTTATCAGAATATATCGCCTTGAACTCTGCTTAGGTCACTTCTTCTGGATCTTCTTGTTTGAATAAACAACTTTCAAAAGCAGATGCCAGTTCAGCTCGCCCTCTTACGTTCACCTTGAGCGCATAACTTCATCAGAATATGTCGCCTTGAACTCTGCTAAGGTAACTTCTTCTGGAAAGTTTTGGTTGATTAAACAACCTTCAAAAGAGGATGTCAGTTTAGCTCGCCCTCTTATGTTCAACTTGAGTCAATAAATGTATTAGAGCATGATGTCTTCGACGCTGCTAAGGTCACTTCTTCTGGATCTTATGAATATCGATTAAACCATCCACTTCAAAAGTAATATTTGGGATTGTACCATTCCTAAATATAATCCGCTCGTTTCTTCAGTAAACAATCTTATAAATCAGGCATGGATCTCGAGTGGTCCATTCCTCGTTTCTTAAGGAAACTGTCTTACAAACCAGGCATGAACTCTGAATAGAAACTGTCTTACCAATCAGGCTTAAACTCTGCTAAGGTCATTCTTCTGGATCTTGTGGACCTCGATTAAACCATCCATTTCCTAAGTAATATTTGGGATTGTACCATTCCTAAATATAATCTGCTCGTTTCTTCAGTAAACTGTCGTACAAATCGGGAATGGATCTTGAATGGTCCCTTTTTAGATAGTAAACATTATCCTGATTTCATGTTTTCATGCAACACATCGTGCTCTTGTACCGAACTTAGGTCAGTTAGCTTCATTCAGCGGATTTTCTAGATCACTTTAATCAATAATTTCTTCCGGCAATTTCTTCCATTTCCTTAATCCACTTATTCCTTAAAGTAATCTGCTAACACTTCCTTACACTTTATAAGACTCTCATCATGCCCGTCCTTTCACTTGGCGCAGCAGCTTTTCCGTTGACAACATCTGATGAAGCGTCCCTTATAGTGGTTGAAAGAAAGATTCTTCGCAAGATTTTTGGACCTTTGCACATTTGCAACAACGAGTATCGTAGGCGCTGGAACAGTGGACTGTGTGAGCTTTACGTTGACATAGACATAGCGCAGCGAATAAATATCCAGCGGTTTCGTTGGCTGGATCATGTCGTCCGAATGGATACAAACGCTCCGGCTCTGCAAGTATTCGATGCGGTACCAGCTGGTGGTAGCAGAGGAAGAGGAAGGCCTCCTTTGCGTTGGAAAGGTCAGGTGGAAAAGGACTTGGCTTTGTTAAACTTGGAAAAAATCACATAAGCGGCCAATCAAGAATAAGAATGTGTTTACATACCTTCCTCCTTTTGTTCACATCGAGTCCAAAGTAAATCTTGTTCTCTTACATTCATCATCAGGCCAACCCAATAAATTACACAATTTTTTCTAATTATCTGTTCCAATTCTATGGTGCAAATGACCTATTTTCCTTCAAGCAATCTAGCTTATAGCTTAAGCTAAGCTTATATAGATGAATTTCATTCCTCAGATCTTCTCGCGATAAGGCAATCAACCACAAATATCTTCTGGTAATCTCTTCCATTTCTATAATTCATATATTCTTTCAGGTGATCTGTTTTGAGGATATTTATCCTTCTGGATTCCTTACCCTCAACATCACCTCGAGTTGCTGAAGTCGATTAATCTCTTTTTTCGGATCTCTCGTTCAATTTAGCCCTCAATTTTTGTGGAAATCACCTCGATTTGCTTAAGTCGATTCATTTTATTCTTCGAATCTTCTTATTCCATTTAGCCTTCAATTTTTCAGGCAACCACCTCGAGTTCCTTAAGCAGATTAACTTTATTCTTCGGATCTTCGCGTTCAATTTAGCCTTCAATTTTTCAGGCAATCACCTCGAATTGCTTAAGTCGATTCATCTCAATCTTCGGATCTTCTTATTCAATGTTTCCTTCAATTAGGTCCTTAAGTTGATTAACTTCATTCTTCGGATCTTCGCGTTCAATTTAGCCTTCAATTTTTCAGGCAAACACCTCGAGTTCCTTAAGTTGATTCATCTCATTCTTCGGATCTTCTCGTTCAATTTAGCCCTTAGGCAATCACCCTGAGCTCCTTAAGTCGATTCATTTCATTCTTCGGATCTACTTCTTCCTATAGTCAATACCTTCATCAGCACATAATACCCATAAAAGGGGCGCAGTATCTTACCTTCATTCCTCAGATCGGTTAGTCTCATTAAACGATTAATTTCATTTGGTAATCTGTTCCGTTTTCTTAATACTTTTATTCCTCCTTCCTCGAGTGGAAGCCTCTTTCAGCACATCGTACCCTTAAACCCTACTTAACTCCTTTCAGCATTTTTTGGTCCCACTTTATCTTCAAAATATCTTAGAATTATGATTTTTACGTCATTTTTCAGACCTTTTCTACTTTCTTTCAATATATTTCCTTCGTTTATTGTTTGTTGGTAAAAACCTCGAAAATATTAAAGGCGGCCGTAGCCCTAAATGCTTAGTGAACACTACTTCCTATCACATCTCATCAAAATGCCAGCACTCAATGACATTTGAAGCCATTAAAGACAAATATACCCAATAAACATAGGGCGGGAAAGTGCCAGAAGCGAAACTCCAAAGTCTGTAAAATCAATAGGAAGCTCAGAAAGGTGCTCGTAAAGGTAAATAAAAAATCTGCAAAGTCAAAATAAAACCAAGTAACAGTCGAAAAAATCAAGCAAACAAACAAAAACGCAAACGAGAAGACATCGTGAACAAAAGTAACAAAAACAATGTGAACGACAGAAAGTAGCGTTGCCACATTCCAATGCAGATGAAGAAACTGAATCGAACCAAAGCGAAACAAAACGAGACCAAAGCTAAATATACGCGCACACATACACTCGTATGGCGGCTCAACGAAACGGAACGTAATAAATGCGGCAAACGCCGATCAGCAATCAACCAAAACAAAACAACATAACACCAGCAACTAAGGAACAATAACAAAAACATTAACGATAGCAACCACAACCGCAACCGCAATAGTAGCCACAACCAACTGTTTGGTTAGTCGCTGAGCAGCCAACAGACGGACAGGAAGAAAACAATGCAATAACAATAACAATCACTAAAACACAATTGTTGGCAGCAACTTCAGATGAGTGTGAGAGTGAACAAAAAACTAAAACCACATTTAAATAAATGTGCAACCGCGAAGAAAATACCATAAACAACAAAAACATCCGAAAAGTGGTGGTAAACAAGCCACAAAGATGATAAACAGCTTATACGTATGTGACGGTTGCCGGACGGTGTTACAACCAACAAAACAATAGTTGCTAAGCTGTGAGGCGCATGCGCAGCGGCGCACATTCTGTGCTCTCTTTTATGTTGCGTGCGCTTACTAACATAAGTACCTATGAGGCCGCAACGAGAATACATATCAGCTCCGTACAAAAGAAAAAAGCGGCAATATCGGCAGCCGAGGCTTCTTGCTTGTGTTACTGCCATTCATGCTTGTCGTTGGTGGAGCAACAATGTCGGCGATGTGACAAGACTGCATTCAACGACTTTGCTCACGAGTGGCTCAATTTGCTGGTTGGTGCCTGTACTACCTTAAATCCGCAAATAGTTAATGGTAGTGTTATTTTATGGCTCGCGTATTGCGAGACTCGCATTTGGATTGGCAAGGTTAAGGTTAAGGACCTTCAAACAACGGCAGTCTGATAGCCAGTAAAATGAAAACGAAACTTGATGCGAATTTAGTGATTATTAGTTGTACTATGGAATAACAGAATGTAATTTAAGGGGTTAAGGGTAGTCAGACGCATTAAGAAATTAGTATTCTGATAATTTTTTTAGAGGGATTTAATTTATTTTTACATAGTCTTTCACAAGACCAAAAAAATTATATACTAAGTTGTCACTCCCTTCTGCAACCATCAAATCCACGGTAAGCAAACTCTAATCCACAAGCGAGCTTGGCAGGCTGAGAGAGGCTGCAGATGGACAAAACTGATGTTACCTGTCATGTCCGACCGACTGTCGGAGTTCCTCCTGTCACTAAGCAGAGAGGACTCTAGGAGGCGGGTTGGACTGATGACGGACCACTTTCTATGGGCAAAGCACATGGAAAAGGTGGGTTTCTCAGACAGTGGACTTTTCCTAGCATGTGGAGAGGAGGATGAGACGCCGGAGCACGTGCGTCTGCCCCGCCTTCGCTCGAATCTGGCTTGAGGTCTTTGGCACTGATGTGTTAAGAAGAGACCACCTTGGCTCTTTGGCACCACAAGATCTACTCAGATTTCTTCTGAGGTCGAGTAGATTTGAAGAAAATTAAAAAGGGAATCCGAGTGGAGTACAATGGAACTAATTATGTCGGAGTGCTGCACTTGCTAGTCTGTCCCGACAAAAAAGAACACATTACGATAGCATGGTTGGTTGGTTTGAGTGGTGATTCTTCCAGAATCCAACTAGCGCTTCCGCACCATTTTGTTGGCACATCCTCGTTAGCATAGCTTTGCAATATCTGCGAAATTAGAAAAGTTTTTCCAAAGTAACCTTAAAGAAAAATCAAAAAACATTGCCCGCCAGTCTTTCTTTGATATTATAGGGACAACTTAGTAAAGGGCATTCGCAACAAACTTGGTTGAGTAGCACGTTTTCCGTACATAATTGGCGCTTACACCCTTTATTGGGTGTTTGGCCGAAGTCCTCCACCTGTTTGAATGGAGTCCTCTTCCTTCTTTAATGGAGAGGCCTACACAAATGGATTTTTGTGAGCAGCTTTCTCGTGGCAGAAATACGCTCTGCGGTTTGCCATTGCCTGACGAAGGACGACCGCTATTAGAGAGATTCGAACCTACACACATTCGAATGATAGTCACGCACCAACTCGTTCAACTACGGCGGCCGCCGTATGGTATTTCCGCTATTTCCTGCTCCCACTACTTTATCTTCGAACAATTTGGATTTGTCGATGAGGGTACATACATATGTTAGGTTAGTAATGGTTGTCTGCAATGGGACACACTCAGGCTCATAGCCCATTTTGATGCTACATAGGAAGTTTGTTCTTATCTCTTCTAAAACCAATGTGAATCGTTTAGGAACTTTACAATATCACGGATTTCCACCGTGTTGAGGCCTTCCAACTCATCGAAATACTGTCTACATAAAATGGTGAATCTACGTTTGGATAGAGCAGATCGTGCAAGATCGTCTCTTCCTTTTTTTATCTAGACAGCTTCCGCAGGTCGAGTGTCCTCACGTCCATCTTTGGAGCCTGTCGTTTGGATAGAGCAGATCGTGCAAGATCGTCTCTTCCTTTTTTTATCTAGACAGCTTCCGCAGGTCGAGTGTCCTCACGTCCATCTTTGGAGCCTGTCTGCCTATTAGACAATGTCACATTATAACGAGAATCTGTCGCCTGATTAAGATTGTATGTAATTATTTTGGCTCAGCAGGAATTATGTGCGTTTCGTATTGAGAGTCAGAATTGTCAGACGATTCTGCAGGTGGGTACGTTACGCCATCTTTTGTCACTTGCCGCATTACGCCACTTATCGCATTACGCACAATGCCGAACTGGAAGACATAGTTAAGAAAGGAACTATAATAAAATTTATTAAGTCTCAACGACTTAGATGGCTGAGACTGCCAAGGGAGCGATCAACGAGAAAGCCACTAGATCTTCGCCAATTGGTGAAAGAAAAAGGGGCGCCCGAGGAAAAGGTGGCTAGAAGATGTGGAAGCTGATCTTAGGAAAATGCTCGTGCAATTTTGGAGGGAAGAAGTTGCAAATCGAGAACGATGGCAAGAAGCGGTGAAGGAAGCAATGGTTCATCAAGGACTGTGACGCCAAGAAGAAGAAGAAGAAGGTATGCCTTTAGTAGGATATGTCGTTGTTTGCGTCCTCTGGTACGCAATACTCTATTTGGTGCCGAGTCTCACCACAATTGTACGTCAGTCATAAAATACCTGAATGTCTTCTATAGCAGGTGAGCCAACCTGCGGCTCGCGCGCCAGATGCGTCTCTTAGAAATATTATTTGTGGCTCTCGATAAATTTACCTGAGTTATCTTTTCTGTTTGTGCTATTATATTATTACGAATTTGTTACGCCTCTTGATTTTTTCTGAATCCATTTGAAATTAACATAATTCAAGGTGAGTTCTCCATTTCTAATATAATTATGACCCAAAAAGCATCTGGAGAATTAGAATCAAGAAGATCAAGTTCTACAATTAAAATATAAGTCGACGCCGACTACTGAATTTTGGAAATTTGTGCCAGAACCGAAGTACCCTGAAAAAAAAATTAAAAAAAAAGATAAAAAATTCGTAAAAAATTTTTTTTTAAACCTTTTTGGCATGTCTTTTAAATACGTATTTAATTGTGGCTCGCGAAAATGTTGATAAATTTAAACTATCAAGAAGCTTAGCCATCCCTGCCCTATAAGTTCTGCATTTAGTGGCAATCAAAAGCCTTCTATCTGTTGCGCCCAACATACAGTGTCCCGATATAAATCAAATCAAATAAAGAGAAGAGCAGTTTCCTCACTAGCTTCGAATTTACAGCTCTGGCAATGCCTTTGATTACATAAGACCTATTTAAGTTCACCAAAATATCAGTGCCACTTGAATGAATGAAGTGAATTTCGCACTGGTTTGATTAGTCTACTAATTTTCATGGTTAGGAAAAGTCAGTCAAGTGATTGCATTTCATCTAATTCAAGATATTTGCTCGAAATTCCAGCATAGTTTTTTCAGCTAATTCAGAGAGGCCTCTAGTACTTTCCAATTCGTCGCAGCCCTGTTGTTACGGTTTACGTTCAAGACGAGTGAGTTGCTACTTGATTCGCCGATCAGTATTTAAATTAATTAAAATTTTAAATAAATTCTAACTATCAATTTTCATTTGCTGCTTTTCTACCTAAAATAACTTCACCAAAATTTAATTTTATAGATTTAATTGCAATCGCCGGTGCTCCTATGAGTTGTTAGTCGGAGCAAGAGAGGGGGACATTGTATTTATTTATATCCATTTTATATTTTCCTTCCATTTTAAGTTCACTGCATTGTCTAGGCGACAGCTACCTGAATCTCTGAATCGGCTGTAACTCTGTGGGCGTCTGATTCAAAATCACGCTAATGCATCAGTTACAAATGACGTTAGTTCCATTGCAGATGCTTGTCTGGTGTGCAATAAGCATTCGCGACAAGTTTTGTCTTCGTCCGTAGTTGTCCGGCGTCAGGGCAATACTGTGATTGATAATTATTTGCCGTACTTTTTCTCCACTTTGAGTTATGCGTTTCAATATTTTTCAAAAGAAAAAAAAACATTGGATCCACAGTTTAAGCATTTTCTCATCGCCTCTGCATTCAGCTATTTCGTTTTTACCCCAATGAAAGCCATTACCTTAAAGCATATTTCTGTAATTTCCGTTAAAGTCCTAAACCGCAGACAATCATATTTCCTCCACTTCGATTGCGTTTATACGCAATATGCGCCCTCACTCAACCGAAAAATTCCAAAAGAAAAAAATTCGAAATTCTCAACAAAAGGCCACCAGATTGTAAGGGTAAAATGTGTGTGCTCAGCTGGAAAAATGTAGCGAACTGGAGGTAAAAGTGCCTGACAGTATACCACAGCAACAATTGGACTACATTCACATAGAAGTTTGGTTTTAATATGCATGCAAAAGCAAAGCTGCCAATCAGTCAAGAAATACAAATAAAGGACAGAATATTGGCGTGATATCGTCACCACAAATATGACAACTTCGATACTTTTCCGCAACTCACAAAATATCATCCTAAGTCCATTCCAATTAACTTAATCTAAAGTGTGAGTGTTGCCACACCTTCAATTTCTACACACATCGAAATTCTCTAGGATAAATCGCAAAAATATGTTCATTTTATTGTGTCATACACCTACGAGTACAAACGGCGTCATTGTCTCCTTTGAGCTTTAATATTTGCCGGATAACTGCGCACCACCTCCCGCCTCTTTTGCTTTGCACAAGCGGTGATGCGTGCATTTCGCATATATAATATTAGTACGCACGTTTGTATATCTAAGCAATGCGGTCCACTTGTTGAATGCTTCACATCACATTATAATTCTTTAGGGGCTGTTTGCTTTGAACCCCTTTCGGTTCACTTAAGTCAAAAGGCAGAGGTTAAAGGTTAAAGCAACACGATATGCGTGAAAAGATGTAGAGCACAGCGTTGGTGTAATGTGAATGGCCAGCGTTGGTGTAATGGGTATTTGTTTGTGTACATGCAACAGACTTCTGAAATAGATTGATATAAAATCGTCAAGTTGTCCACTGATTTTACCCTCAGAGAGGAAGCATTTTTTCATCATTAGTAGACCTGGCTAAATGCGGATCAGCGGTTAACCTATAGGAACCAGAGAGAATTCGCCACTGTTTGTGTATGTAATTTACATAAAGAGCGATGGTCCAGTCGAGAACGCTGCAGAACAGTGTTTTGTGACAAGCCCGAAGAGAAAATTTTCGAACTTTCTTCTAAAACTTGGTAGAAAAGACGTTCGATTGATGGTCGGTATTATTACTGAACACAACCCATGGCGTCAGCATATGACCACCACTGAAATCGTTGAAGACCCGATTTGCCTGTCTCTGTGGGTGTCCTGCCTTTGCTAGATCAAGGCTACGAGTTTTGGGTAAAATTCCTCCTCTCAAACTGGAGGATAATTTCAGATTTGCCAAATAATCTGGAAAATTTTCAAAGGACTAGCTCACTTCTCTGTAAAGGAATATTTTAAGCCCAAAAAAGCACTGGCTGAAGTTTTAGCCAAATACTCTCCGCTGGGAATCTGTGTGTTCAGACTTTATCCTTAGCGCAGTCTAATCGTTTGGATCACCACAGCATCTACCCCAACCTTTACTTCTTTCACATTGAAGTGAGAGCTCCAATATTTCCAATAAAATCTGAGCAGCTCTTTAGTTTCTCAACTGCCTAAGTGCGCCTCTGTACTTTACCTTGTGGATAATCATATAACGTGACATTTCCAATTTTTATGAAGAAATAGCGAACGAAATTGTGCGAGAAAATATAATCTTATCAATAATAAAAAAATATGTTTGCAAAATATTGTGAGCAAATATTTTGAGCAGCGCTTTTAGAAGAATTTATTCCCTACCTCAAATTGCTTTCGCGGTTTTTTGGTTATAAAAGATATGGAAGGGTCAGACCTGTTAACCTTTGGGTGCTCTTTTATAGTCCCAAACAAGTTTACCGCCATTCATCAGATTATACAGGGTACGTTTTTTTGTTTCAGATGGATTTTGGGTGACAACCATTTCGATTTGGATGGCATTCCTCAGGTATAATTTGACAAGGGGAGAGAGAGAGAGAGAGAGAAAGAAGATATCTAAATAAATTCACAACATTTGCAGAGAATAAAAATAGACAAAAAACGGAGAAGGGTCGACCGGTGTAGGTAAACGTCGGACACAAACCGCGGCAACAACGCGCACTACTCCGAGCGTTAATCACCCGCACAAACGCAGCATTCCAGGACCGCAGTAACGGCACAATACCAATAAATCCGACGCCGGAAAGGATAGAACTTTATAGTACGCACGAGCACTAGCCAGGAGATGGATATAAGCGCCAAAAATTAGGCCCCAAAAAAGCCACAAAAAATTGGGACCAAAAAACGCCCGAAACAGTAGACACCAAGGAAATATAACGCCAAACAGTAGGCACCACAAATATATTTCCTACAAGTTTGCACCAACAAACAAGCGCCAAAAAGAAGGTAGTGTTATTTCTCACTAGAAATCAGCAACCACAAGGAAAAACTCAGGAAAAATAGCCTAAAGTGTATGTAAGATATATATAAGGTATAGCTCTCTCTCTCTTTTTCCTCTACGTTATATCTTTTTCCCTCTCGCGGAACGAAAATGCCCAAAACGTTGCATGACTTTGAAATTTTACCCTCCATTCTCGCCCGTCCATCGACGCCTAAGAAGTTTCACTTTAAAAATTTTAAATTTTTATTAATTTAAATTATTCTTCAATTATAAATATTTTGAAGTTTTTTATTTTGAAATTTGTATACAGATAATCAAAGCAAAGCTTGGCCGACCTTTAAAGCCAATGAACGCAAGGAGACAGGGTGTTGCTGAATGTTCGTCACCGGGAACAATAATTGAAAGTTAGGGAAGAAGTGGGTACATCAGCGCAATCACAGATACTCCCGCGGAGTTGTTTCTTGCGGATTGACTTTTACTTGAGTTAAAATCATAGAATTTGAAGCTGCCGAGGAGAAGATTTTTTACCAAAATATTGGAAGTTTGAGCATCGAAGCAGTGGAATTATGCATTTTCCGCATACAGTTCTAAGTGATGCAAATGGTGTGAAAATTTAAGTTGGAAAAAATGGGAAAAAGTATACAAATAATATAGTTTTCCGAATTGAAGCAGAGGAAGAATCTGCAGAATTGATGAGTCAAACGCAAGCACAAAAGGCTTTGAGAAGTGAAAAAAATTAAGTTGATCAATTTCCCATTAATTTTCTATCTTACAAGTTGAATAAAAAATGCGTAAAAAAGTTGTTCTAAAATAATAAATTTTTTTGTTATTTATTTTGCTCAAGGCTAATAAGCATCTTTCACGCGGTTCACGCTCTCTTGTTGATAGCTTTTGACCTCAAAACTAGTTTTTGTAACTTTTTTTTCTATTTAAAAGTTCAAATTCTTATAGTTTTGTGGATCTAGTTTTTCAAACAAAACAAAATTATCTTTTTCGAAATTGATTTGTGACAACAGAAAAGAAAAAAATCCTGAAAATGTTTGCCTATGATAGGCAAAAAACGAATACGCAAAAATTTTCCGTGGAGTTTCTATTCAGAATCGGCCTGTATACGTTTAATAAATAGCACCCTGTATTTTTAGGCTTACGAAGTTCCACTATTCCCGGTCATCAATCAAATAAATTAGAATTATAACATTTAAAGATAGTAAAGAATAAACAGTCGCTCTGGATCAAAAAGGGCACCCTGTATGCACAAATTTAATTATGTCCAATGAAACCGCACTTAGTACAATCATAAATGCCAACAAACAAACGCATACGCACTCACAGGAATGGCATATCCAATGCCCGTAAAAACTACAGCTTCTCCCACACTTCACTGCGGTCTTTTAAGCGAAATATGCAAAAACAACAAAAGACTGTGTAAACGATGCAATACGAGCGTGGCGCTGTAGCATTTTTTGTTTTTTTTTTTGTATTTCTTTTTCTTTGTTGTGCTGCTGTTGCATATTTTTCATTATCCAAAATATTTCCATGGAATTTCCCACAACGAGATGCGAATGCGAAAGTGTAGTGGCGGATGCTGACGGATGCATCGAGGTGGATGCGGATGCGGATAATGTGCATTGCTATTGCCGCACCGCGGCTGTCGTTGTTGTTGCTACTGTTATGCTATTTTTGCTGTTACATATGCTTGCTGCGCGCGTGTATGTGTGTCTGTGTGTACGAGTGTGCCTACGGAGCGTAAACTGTGCGCAAACAGGAACTGCGAATGAAGGCAAAATGTGGGAAAGCCAAAAGTGCGCTAGCCTCCTAGTGCAACGAAACATATGAAAATAAGAAAAACAAAAATGCAGATATTTTTAAAGTTGCGCGCCGCCGCCGAGTCAAGCCAAATGAATGTGAATGCTTTCAAGCATTGAATTGGATTGGAGTTATGTGCATATTACATATACGTATGTATATATGTATGTATGTATGACAATATATAAATGTGTGTAAAAAGCGATGAGTGCAGTGAGGAGTATGAGTGTGAGTGTGAGTGCTGCTGGTGCAGCACGCGGCTGCCTGGTGGAGGACAAAGTGCAACCGACCCATGCGAAACATGGCAAACAGGAACAACAAGCTGCAGAATTATCTCAAGCAGATAAGCGTGTTCCTACACACTTATGCGTCGTGCAGTGAATATAAAAACATACATATATGTATGTATGTACATGTATATGTATGTGTGTAGTCATGTATAGTTATTTACATACGCATATGAGGCGATTATTTTTGTCTGACAAGGAATTAAGGCAGCGGCAAAAATTAAAATTGCTTCTTTCGAAATATTATGAATTGCGTTTTTTATTTTTCTGAACGCTTATTGGCTCTGCGTCCGAAAAAGTCCTTTGAAGTGATCTACAAATTGAGTCATTTTTTTCTTTTAATAAGCCAGCAGCTGCGTCACCAGTAGCGTCAGGTGGCAGCTCCTTGACATATGGAATACAACTTTTGGACTCAGTGGGTTTTGACGTGCTATGCTCGTTTTCTCCCCAGTACTCAATTCAAATGCATAACGAGCTAATTTATTACTCTTACCAGGTCTAAAGGGAGTGTAACCAACTTCACACCGCTCCCGAGGCTGATGCACGGGCATCAGATGTCTGTTAGTTGGCTAAATGGCAGTCCAGACAGAAAGAAAGTAAACGCGAAAAAAGAAAATCAGTAATGGATCTCAAACGTAATATCATGATGGCATTATATTTGGCTGAAAAATCACAACCAGCGATTGTCCGTGAGCTCGAGCTGATACTGTTAGCATTGCGAAACTTCATGGAGGTGGTCATCAAAAGACTGCAACGTCACGTGAAATGGTTCAAAAAGTGAAGAAGCGACTTGAGCGAAATCCCCGACGAAGTGCCAATAAAATGGCGAAAGAACTGAAAATATCTGACCATAGCATCCGCCACTTACTGAAAAATGATCTCAAAGTCAAGCCGTACAAGATCTCAAAGACGCATGATCTCACACCAAAGCAGCAACAAGTTAGACTTGAGCGAGCGAAGAAGTTGCTTCGCTAAGCCGAAAGCGGCCAATTTCCGAACATTGTGTTTTCTCACGAGACAATTTTTCAAATTGAACAATTCGTAAACTCCCAAAACGATGTGGTTTATTTGACCGACCATTGATGCGAGAATTTGAGTTATCGATTGGCCAGCAGAAGGCAGCACCCGTCGGTAGCACAGGTAATGGTTTGGGCCGCTGTTGCCGCAGATGGGCGCTCTCCAATCGTTGTCATCGAGCCTGGCGTCAAGATAAATACGAAATATTGTCGGGAAGGTATTCTGGAGGTTGCTTTGAAGTCGCTTAAGAATGCCTTTAATTTCTGTTCAAAACGCACACGCAACCTCCATGCTTGGTACAAGTATATATTTATTGCTATCTCCTTGATGTTTACTCGGCACGGTTAGGTTAAATGGCTGTCCTTGCGAGAGGTGCACTTCGACAAAAATTGAAAATATATCCGTTGTGATACCATACAAGGGGAAGGGGAGAGAAACAGGAGAGGGGGAGGAACCAGACTGAATCCAGGGCTTGGATTAGAGGATTTGAGCATGACGAAAAACAGTGCGATTGACGTGTGTGTCAACCGCTTCAAGCTGCTGATGAATTTCACCAGATGTGTGATATTTAAATCCATAATATCTGCAGGTGTAGCGCAAAAGTGAGAATCCAGATGTTTAAACCTTAGCCCGACGATGATTCCACCTCGTCCTTTAGACAGCTTCTGCAGATAGGACTTGAAGCAATACCAAGCCTCATCGCATGGACACCTAACGGACTGTGTCCGGAGAGGACACCTACCAAATTCGAGAGCTGCAGCTGTGTTAGCTTCAGAAGCTCCCTCGAGCGCCCCGGATCTACCGGTGGCCAGAAGTATCTCGCAACTTTACACATTTGCGCACTAGCCCGCGAGGCCCATTTTTCCAGCAACAAACTACAGATTCTTAAGAGAATTCCAATCCTCTCATATTGCGATGAAGCCGTCTCCAGAGTCCCCTTTCTAGCCAACTCATCGGCACAGCAGTTTCCCTCTATGCCGCTGTGACCGGGAACCCAAATGAGCCTAATATCGAAGTATTCCGATGCAACCGAGAAGGAAGTCAGGCATTCCCCGACTTATTTCGAACGCACAAACAACGAGCCCAAGGCCCTAATTTCCGCTTGGCTATCGGAGTAGATATGTACCTCCTTTACTGTAATTACAGAAACGAGCAGCCAATCCACAACTTCCTTAGTTGCGGCTACTTCTGCTTGAAAAACACTACAGTGGTCCTGAAGCCAAAATTGGAGTTTGATGGGGAGCTACTCGCAGAATACTCCCCCACCAACTCTTTCGTCCAACTTCGAGCCATCCGTAAACATATTTACCATGCTCTGCTACCAAATGTTGCACCCCGCCCACTTTACCCTTGAAGGAATATGAATGGAAAAAGTTCCGCTCGGACCTAGCGAGGGTGTACAATGATCCAGCACCATGGGAATGAACTCAAAGTTGTTAAGAATGCTAGAGTGCCCGTAGCTTAAGTCTAGCTTATGGCCCGAACACCTCAATCTGATTGCGGCGCGTGCAGCAGCAGTTTTTCCTGCGATATGCACGGGAACCGCATTCATCATAGAATGGTAAACTTCAAGTACAATTTGCTTTACGCTTTCAATTTTTCGCCAATTACAAAGGTGAAAGCGCACCCGCGGCATGTCAAATTATCATCCTAACATTTTAGGGAAGTTGACAATTTGGGACAAACTCAACTAAATTCGGCAAGACAAAATTCTCGAAATACGCCTTATATAAGTAATGATTTTTGCACAAATATTCCCACATATGCGTACCTTAAATCAACGAAAATTGCTGACTTGAATTGTGTTTATGTCGGAAGTATATTTTATATTTTAATACAATACATATTTACATTTTTGGTGCTCCCAAAAATTTGAATTAATTTCGTAGTCTGTTGTATTCTTTGGCCAACAAAAGTTCATAGGTACGCGCATAATTCTTTTATTTCGTTTCATATTTACCTTTTCTTAACTTCGTTTATGTTCAAAGCTGGGAAAAGTTCAGTAATCCATTTGAAATTCTATATTAAATATGTTATTTATGATCTTTAATGGTTACACTTCGCCTACGATTCCCAGCCCTCGCCACTGCACAAAAAACGAAAATCAACAAAAAAACAAAAAACACCGAAGGTACATCGCCATAACGAAAAAATAAAACGAAAATTGCGCGCTACCTACACAGATGCTTGGCAACCGCACTGTCAGGATGAGCGACGCCAGCTAAGCAAAAATTGAGAAATAACGACTATGCAAAGTTAAGAAAAATCCAACTTGAGAAAACCCAAAGGAAAAGACCCGCCAAGTCTACAGTTGTGTTGCTCTATTAATGCAATATTGACTTACTGCTATTGTTGTACCATCACTGCCGCGCATTGTTATTGCTTTGTGGCGACAGACGTGCTGCCGAAGTCATTTGCGGTAACACCGTAACCGCTACCACCACTCGACTTTGGTAATGTTTTGTTTAATTTTGTTTTTATACCTACACACGTGAGTATACGTGTATGTGTGAGTGTGTATGTGTATGTATATACATGCACAAAATAGCTGATGGTGGGCGTTTCATTCCGTCCAGTCGTTTGGGGAAGTTAACGAAGCTCAGCGGATGTAGTTGAAGGAGTCTCACAACAGTCGGCGGCCACCTTCGATGCTGCCAACTTCATTATCAGCGCGAAGAATCTGGTAGCAGTGAATGGCAGCAACAATAACGACTATGTAGTAGTATGCAGCAATATTGTAGAGAGTTCTTGCCTAGATACCATGAATTCAACTATGCCAGACAGCTGTGATGCCTTGGCAGAATTACAAGCTGGGAAGTTGGTAGGTGGTGGCTGTAGGTAAGAAGAAGTTGCGAACAACGGCTACGAAAGCGACGATTTGCCCATAAACATAAATTCGAATTGCGGCACTTAAGCGCCAATAGGATTAGCAAACAAACAAAAAAAAGAAAAAAAGGAAGCCATATCACGCGCATTTTTATTTTTCTTGCTGCTACATAACTTTGCATATGGTTTAATTTAAAATAGAATTATGTCATGTCAGCCAGATTTGGTTGATAAGATTGGCGTCGAAATGACTGTAAAATTATGTGTACATATATTTCTATTAGAATTGAGCGCATAAGCATAAGGGCATGCGAAAGTTAATTTGTGTTAGTGAGATGCCGTGACATTAACGTTAATAAAGAAGCTGCACTCATATACATGCATGCATACATACATACATACAAACATAGATACACACATACATACATACATTCATATATTCATACATACATACATACATACATACATACATACATACATACATACCTACATGCACACTTAGTCTTACCCAGTCAACAAGTGGTACATCGGCAAACGCACTTCATCAGCGCCATCCAAGTGCGACAGGAAAATTCAAGAAATTTCAATACAATAAACCTTTTGGCTCCATTTTTTACGGTTATTGTTATTGTTATTATTATTGCCCATTCACTTTTTCGTTTTTTCGCCTCTTTGCCTGTTTGCCTTTTTCTCACCTCTCACTGCAGGACACGCTTTAGCGCTGCCATCCATGCGCATGTCTATGTGTACTATCTATTTTGCTACCTGGAACATATTTTTTTGTCACCATTTTCACCATTGGCGTCACAATGATTTCACCTACCCACTCGGGTGTCACATTTAACTACGAAAAACTCCATATTTTTGCTGTAAATTGCATTGAATGGGCGAATCAATGTTTGCCAACTCTAATGAAAAATTTAATGGTGGCACGCAAAATCTGTAATCGACCGAATAATGAAGTGTAATACCTGTTGTAATCGAATAAAACTTATGACTTCATTTTTGCCAGCCGTGACGGCGAAGGCGGATGTGGATGCAAAGCAAGCACATGAAATCAGTAAAAGGTATAATTAATAGATGTAGTTAATGTGAATGGGAAATGTCAGCTGCCATGAAATGTATAAAGTAATGGTTATTATATATTTTGGCCAACGCCGCAGGAACGAAATGACTTTTCGCAACTAATGGTCATCACCCGGCTTTATTGTATGCTTTCACCACCAATTTATGGTCAAATTAAGTATTTATTGATTTTTGTTTTTTTTTTTTTGCTTTTTGGAAAAAGGGATTTGTAATTTGATATTATTGGATTTGGCTTTCCAATGGCACTTAAACAAGTTGCTACTTAGGCACGTCTATGCTTCACTCTATTAGAAATCAACTTCCGGGCAACTTTCGAACTTTCTACTGATAAATAAAGGGTCCTTCAAAAGATGCGTGCTAGATGTTGTTTTAAAAGAAAACATCTAAGCACTTAGCTTCTTTGAGGTTTCACTATTTTTATTTAATTTGCGTCTCTTATCTGGGTTCTAGGGCATAGAAACATGAAATGGCCGTTGAGTGTCAAACAGAATGGATTTCAGTGGTCCCCACCTCATAAATTTATTTTATTTTGTTTTGCTTGGCGGTAAGGTTGGGTTAAAAATACCTTCGCCCCATATTGTAACCGTCGCTACTACGTGTGCGGTGATGCTACTAAAAATATCCGTCCTCGTCTCTTGGATTTTTCCCTCCACCCCGGGACTGCTTCCGCATTGCTTCGAGGCAGAGGGCCAAGACGGCGTCCTAGAGAAGGACACTTACTTACTCACCCTGCATCATGCTTCCTTTTTCGGATAATATCCTCCACGAAATTTGCGACGGCATTCCATTTTTCTTCGTCTATCATCATTTTCTTGATTATTTCTTCAGGTGTAAATACACCAATTGCTCTGTGGCAGAGCTGTTCTCTCTATGTTCCACCTCTCGCATTTAAAAAGGGGTGCTCCGCATTATCATACTCAGTATCTCCATATATGCAGTTAGGTAGGCTCACTTTGCCCATTCGCCACAAAGAGATACTTGCGAAAGGACCCATGTCCTCACAAAAATTGTGTGAGCTAATAGTTAACCTCACCGTGCTTTCTTTCCGCTCACTTTTTTAGATGGATATTAGTCTCGCTGCTCATCTACCGTACCGTTCAGAGCTCCATCTTGCCTGCCAAAGTGTGAGCGTTTAAACTCTAATATCGGAGAAGCGTTGTACTGGGATTCCTGTGATTTTTGCCTCCCATCTCCGTTTGCGCTCTTGTGCTAGAATAGCTATAGGTATGGTTCCGCTGATAACTTAAACCGCTGCTTCAGTTACTCTTCTGTATGAAGAAGCCACTCTGAGAGCGTAGTGTGCGTTGCATAGATTGCAGGGCTTACCACCGACATTGCATCCTTAGCGAATCTGCCCATATTTGGCATCCGTGTAAGAGAATCGAGTTCGTCGTGTCCATTAAAAGTTTTTGCTTGTTCTGCGTTGGTCCTCCACGGTTTGCCATGAGCCTACTTCACATGCTGCTTACTTTGGCAGCTCTTGTGGCAGCATGATTTATGTGCGTCCAGTATGTTAGCCTTGTCTAATTGCTCTCTTAGTTATTTTACCACTAATTT
Organism: Anastrepha fraterculus; assembly: GCA_037575425.1. Lineage (NCBI taxonomy): Eukaryota > Metazoa > Arthropoda > Insecta > Diptera > Tephritidae > Anastrepha > Anastrepha fraterculus. The sequence goes on along the minus strand of JAYXIM010017812.1, from coordinate 795 downwards.
TGTCGATAAAGTGGCATCGAGTACTTGTATATCTACTTCTAATGGGATTCGTCTGTTGGTTAGAAGGATTAGCTCTGTTTTCTCTGTGGTCAGCTTTATTTCATGGTCCTCTAGCCATGTCTGAACTCGGATCATCACCTGATTTACCTTTCTTTTGACTTCGTCAGTGTTTCGAGCGATTATTACAGCTGCAACATCGTCTGCGTATCCCACTAAATGCATATCGTCAGGCATCTCTATTCGAAGGATTTCATCGTAGCTTATATTCCAAAGTTCAGGTCTGAGTACCTGTATTGATCCTTGGGCCGCACCTGCTGTTATTTGTTTAGTCTTGCATCCTTCTCGCGTTTCGTATAAGAGCACGCGATTGCTTAGATAGCTACGAATAATCTTTAATATATTATTCGGGATCGTCCATCTCAGATATCGATGTCCCCTTTTCTTTCTTAAAAAAGCGCCAGACAGTGCTATCTCAACAAAACTTTGCTCTCAGCACGGCAAAAACAGATAGCTTGAAGTGATAGGGTCCACCGCTATTTAATATCCAAACTCACCGGTCACTGGGTGATCGGAACTCACGCGGAGAAGCTTGGACTTCCGTACAACTCCCATTGCAAAAACTACAGAGCAAGAGACTGATGAACACTTTCTTTGAAATGTCCGGGTCTGATGGCTAAGCGCTGGCAGTTCGTTAGTGTGCCTGTCGGAGATAGCCTGTGACAATTTCTATCCTCCACTATATCGAAAAATAATTTTATTTTTATTATAATATCGAACAGTTGCGTTAGTTCAGCT
>JAYXIM010017811.1:0-14308 GCA_037575425.1 Anastrepha fraterculus | reverse complement strand
CCTGGTTATTCCATTTTCCTTCATTTTCTTCCTGGTCGTATTAAAAAATATGTTTACTCCACCAACATATTTCGGCTAGTATGGCACCTGGAGCTCGTTTTCCTCGGTATCTTGACTCAAATGGCATCGCAGTTTGATGGTAGCGCTCTCCTTGTTCATCTGATTCTGTCGACAATTGTTGTCTAAAATAGTCCAAATGTTGGTGAAGAAAGTGAATTAGAACAGGTAAAATCGTTGGGAACAAATTTTGGAATTTCTAAAACAAGCATTTCCTGATAAGACAGACTACAACCTTCTTTATACTTTTTATTTTGGAATGTGTGCTAGCCACTTTTCTATGTACTTAACAGGCTAAAAGTCTTGTGAGACCAATCTTGCTTATCACTACTCACGATCACATTTTGTTACATCCAATATTCATTGGAAAACCGTATCTGGAAAAAATACTAGCAAAAATAGAAAAATCTGAAAATGTGTATAACGGGTGGTTACGTATAAAATTATTTTCATAATTACAGTAAAAAATGGTAAAAACATAAAATTTTTCGAAATTTTGGTATTCAAAATTGCGTATTGAGATATAGGTTCTTCTCAAAATAAGTTTATTTGTACATGTACGAAATTTCTGCATCAAGCTATGACAAAATAAATCGATTAAATCAAACAAAGGTCAATTTTTAAGTCAAATTTAGCGTACAGGTAAAACTCCAAAATCTCATGAAAATAGAAAACTTCAAAACGCAATAAAAAAAAATCGAGCTAACTTTTAAAAACCCAGCGAGGGTTTTGCTATTGAATAGGTATATTTTCAGAAAAAAAAGGTCCGGTCCGGTTTGATTTTTGATGTCGCACTGTGTTATTGATTCCGTATTATCTTACCCAGTGCAACGCTGCTGGGTAATAGCTAACGGCTCAATATCGCAAGTCACTACCTAACTAATTACCTTTTATGGTATTTATTGTTTTAAATAAATTTTAATTGCGTAACTATTACCCAGTTAGTGAGGAATAACACGAGCCATTGAGTATACAATAAATAATGAGATAAAAACAAGAAGCATTATAAAAAAAAATTCAAGTATGTAGAAAATAGCAACAAATTGATTTATAACTGTCGCCATTCTGCGCGTTTTCGTCAAATTTTGTGACGCTGTTTTGGCAAAATGGGAAAGTTTTTTGTTTTTTGTCTAGGTCATGCTGATTTTGCGGAGCTTTGATCGTAGCAGAGGAGATGAGCGCCTCCTCTGCGTTGGAAAAATTAGGATGAGAAGGACTTGGTTTCACTTTCTTGGTGTGTCCAGATTTTTTGCAGTTTTATAACCTATTTAATTTTAGTGTAGGTAGGTAGGTAGGTAAAATGGTTTAAGTGCCGGTCTGGCATTCCTCAAGTAGCACTAAAGCGCCCTTTCGCTACCATTATGAGACCTCCAACAGGCAGATATCTACAGCCAGCCAGAGGTGTTGATATAATGGAGCAGACAGATGGGTTTTAGGTTGGCGCACTGTCTCAGGCTGTCGAAGAAAGGGGCACCCAGTGACCTCAATCGTCTAGCTGCCAAACCCGGACATTTACAGAGAAAGTGCTCAACAGTCTCCTTCTCTAAGCATTTTGCATGCCTGCAGGATCGCAAAGACTTGTGCTTTAAAAACACTAGCAGTATTCGACAGTTTAAAGGAGATAGATAAATTGGCGGATTTAGAGAAAATCTCTGCTCCGACTCTCGACTCCATTTTGGAACCGTCAGTAACGACAGGGGTGCAAACTTTGGTGCAGATTTTCCCCTCGATCCAATCCTGCCTATTTGAAAAGATTACCCTATCACGACCCTCAGACTCTAGTTTGCGGATAGAGAGATCTGTTTGGAGAAGTTCGGAGAAATACGGTGTTAACTGCCCGAAAATGCTACCATGTCCCTTGAGAGATTGCCTCCAGAGGCCAATCTCCTTTAACCTGATTGCTCTTTGAGCTGCGATGGAAATGACGGAAAAGTCGAAGGGAAGTAAGTGCAAAAGGGCATTCAGGGCAGCACTGGGGCAAGGTTTGTATGCTCCGGTGATGCCAATGCATGCAGTCCTTTGCACCCTCCTCAGTTTGGTGATACTATAGCCCTTCCGAAGAGCGAATTTTAGTATAATGAAATTTAAGTTGGAGAAGGCTAGAAAATACAGTTGGTTTTTGATAATATTTTTCGCTGACGGTGGTAGCCATTTTCTGCCATATAAAACGAACTCACTCTGTGTATATGCAGAGTTTTTGAAAATGGTCTTATTATATTCTGTTATACTGCCAAAGTCATACACAATCATTTGTTTTTGTTCGTAGTCATCACGTGAAATCGCGTTCCTCATGTGCGCAGAGGAAATTTTTTTTAATTTTTTTGCAACATGAGTAAAAAAATAGTTCAGAATTGGCAAATTCGTGTAGTTCTGAACCATAAATTTATTTGACACTCGTACAATAGAATGCCATTGTGTGATTTTGTTACTCATTTAGTTATTAAAAGTGGTTCGCTTTCACTGTCATGTGCATTGCAATTAACGCAAAGGGCATTAAACGATATTATACCAGGAAGCATTTTGATTAATTGAAGTGGGGTAATTTTCTAAATTCCGAACAGAATACTATAAGCGAAGCAAATACACAAGTAACTGGTGAAAAATAAGAGCCGAAATGTGAAATAAAGCAACTATAAGTGGTCGAATTACTCGTTGCTAGTAAAAAGGCATGTGACTGAGGCAGCGGCGGTGGCCGGAAAAATAAATAGACAGCAAACTACCAACACCTATAGTATTTTGCAGTGGCGAAATACCGGACAAGGCCGTTAAATAGCTCATAAAAGGCGCCTAATCACGCTGACTTTCATGTGCTTTTCGTCACATGGATATATACATACATATGTATGTGGTATGTACATACCTGTGTGCGTATGTATGTATGCATGAATTGCGAGTGAAAATACGATAAATAAGTCATAACGAATTCGCATAGATATGTAAGTAAATTTATTTACAAGTTCAATGCACTTTACAATTGCCACGCGAAAAACAGAAACAAAAGCAACGTATGCGGGACAGACATGCGGAAATATTCAAAGTAACTGAAATCGCTCAAAGTACCTACTAAATTGGTTGACACAACTGTCGCTAAAAAGTATTTTGCTTTGTTTGTATTTACAATTTTTAATTTTTTTTATTTTTTTGGTTTATTTGCATTTACAATTTTTTTTTTGCTTTTTTTATTTAATTTTTTTTTGCTTTATTTGCATTTACAATTTTTTATATTTTTTTCGCTTTTTTTGCTCTCTGCCAAAGTGGGTAGAATTTATGCATTTAAACAGTTCAGCGACTTAATTTATAAATTAAGGCAATGAAAGTAAAAAAACAAAAAACCCTTCTCAATAAATAAAAATTTCAGGCCTCTTTGATATATCATCAAATGATTAAAAGAGCGAAGTGTAGCAAAGTCATGAGCAAAATATTCGATAAAAAACGAGAAGTGATAATCACTGTACAAATTAGTAAAATTATATAATAATTACTATCACAAATATCCCGCAGTGAAAAGCTAAACTACTCAGCCTATGTAGGTCAGTCACCGTTATTTTATGGATGAAGTCATACTAGTTCGCGAGGGACTAGAATTATACCAGACGTGAAATGATCAATGAGAGCTGGGTGCAAGAATATTAACTTCTGTTTTTTTTCCTTGTTCACTCCACTCGCCTCGACAAGACTCAGTCTTGCGTTGGTTTGATTAATTTATTTGTTTTCTGACAGGGTAGGTGATTAGCATACCGCTACCAGTCCTAAATACCCACCTGTCGTTGCTTAGGAACAACGCCTTCTTAGTGCTTTGGAACGCCATCTGTGTTTCACATTTTTCTAACAGAAGGATCACACAGATGGTTAAGGACTTCGCTAAATTTGATGTGTCTGCGCTATTACCACGATTGCCCGCTTCCTTTTACTGGCAACACTGATGCAATGTGTAACTGTGTATTGTTTCTTTGTTTTAGCACCCACAATGCAAGTAATGCGCTGATTTTTGTGCGAGAGTAAGGATTGGAATGATGAGGTTGTTAGGGTTAAGGAATGATTTTTTTTTAATAGAAACTAGTAAGGTAGGAAAGCTTGGGAAAGTGCGAGGACCGTGCTTTACGTAGGATTCGAACCCACAACCTCTGGGATGGCAGGCTAGACTACCGAGGCCGCTTCTATTACGAGTATAATAAATATTTTTTTTTTTTTCGTTTTACTAAAAGAGCAATTATTATATTTAAATAGTCATTCCACTGTTTTTGTTTTTTGTTTTGGAAGCAGGTTAAAATCGAAATGTCTGACTCATCTCAGAGGTGCTGTCACACCAATGGTTGGTGGGGCACGCTCCTTTTAATACTATAGCAATCCTCCTCCTCGGCTAATTATATATACACCGTCGATTTTTTTCGTTTTTTTTTTTGTGGGTGAGGTAGGGTTCAAATGCTTTCGCACCTACAGCGACCGTAGTCTGTAGGTGTGGTGCCACTAAAACAATCCCTTCCCTCGTTTTTGTGAGACACCCTTCCCGGAACTGCTTTCTATTCATCCACGTCTGGGTCCACCATATTTCTAGCCAGCTTTCATGCTATAGGCTCGTCTTCTTGTGTCTCTATCTCTGCGGCGTCGTTTCGTTACATTGTTTCGAGGACAATATTTTTTTTTCGGTGTATTTCATAGTCCCAATTACTGGCACTGTTGTAGTTGTTGTTGTAGCAGCATAAACATTCCCCGTGCATATACGAGGAATGCTGCTGAAGTGACAGTCCTTGGCCTGATGTAAATCCGGGTCGTTCCGGTTACGTAGAACCAACTGTCGGGGGAACGACTCGCACTGTATTTATAGGTGGCTCCAAAGTAACGATACTATATTGAGTGTTTCACTCAAACGTCTGTGCTTGTTATCGGTTCGTCAGAAACTGTCCGCCTTCTCTGTTGCTGCATCGCTTTGCGTTCCCAATCAATATGGCGAAATCGGGTCATGATCTTACCTGCGAACGTTTGCGCTGCCTCCCACTTACCGCTGGTTGCGAACATATCTCATAAGAGGGTGCTGGGCGATGGTTGATGTCCCTGGGCTTGTTCCAGGATAGCTCGTTCCTCTCTGAAGCGGTCGCAATAAAGCATGACTTTTTCTGCGTTTTCGTCAGTATTCGGGCAGTTTGGACAGAAAGGATTGTCTGCCAGCTTAAAACGGTGCAGGTATTCCTGAAAACTGCTATGTCCGTTGAACAACTGCGAAAGGTGTTAGTCGGTTTTTTTCATAAAGCTTACTTTAATGTACAATTTTTTGTAAATAGTATAGTTATAAGGAGCTTATATTACATTCTATAGGTGTGATGTTATAACGGGTGTTTTTTAAGGGCATGGGAACTTAATTTTTGGGAAACTGAAATTTTATTGGAATGAATTTGCTTATGTTAATATGGTAGATAATTTCAAGGGATTTATTTTTTAGATATGATCTATGATCCATGATATGGTCCGAGCCCTCCAATTTCTGACTACTTTTTCTAATAAATCTGACCGCATGACGTCAGTGGTGGCTTGAATATTGCCATAAATCAATTATTAAGTGCGCTGTATGGCAAGTTTCGCCATCTGGTTGGAACCAAATATCGTCGATGTTTAGTTGATTAATTTTTGGAAATAAAAAATCGAACAGCATGGGTCGCTAGCGCGCGCCATTCACTCTAACGGCAGCTCTTTTCTCATTTCGAAAAAAGTAATGCCGATGGTGCTCTAGAACTTCGCGAACACGCGAACAGATTTATTTTTTTCAAGGTAAATTTCCACAATTCGGAAGCGTTGTTCTGGCGTTAAACGATTCATGATGACTTACCAGACCTTACCGAACAGAAATGTCAACACAGTTTGCCATTTTTGACCAAGTCTAAACCATAGATATCGATATCGCTAGTTCTCATGCAAATAAAAAAAACACCCTATACTTATAAAAGGTTTGCTGCTTTTATAAATAAACCTATGGACAATCATCCAAGTTTTAGCTGGCAATTCGTTCTTAACCCGAAAAATTAGCAAAAAAACGCAGAAGTAAAATCGTAACAACGAGAAACGGCTACCGGGTTTTGATAATAAAGATTTTATTAGCGAAAATAAGCTGCTGTAAAACGCTACTGTTTAGGAAATAGAAAAATAAGCAGCCTACTAATTATATTTATCGTTTTTCACGCGCTCTTAAATTCGTGGCGCGCATTTTACTGCTGTTCGCTCCACAACGTTCGATATCCCCACAAACAGCCCACAAAACGTTTCCCTACTCAAAAACAGTAGTTAACTCAAAACATATTGGACCGTAGCTGTCCTTCCATGTGTCAAAAAGCTAAATTAAATAATATGGCAAATGTTAGCTGTAAATAAATTGTAGAAATTATTGTTATTCCTTGAAATATATATATTTTTTTTTGTGCAAGAAACTGCCACTGTCGCATATCACTTTAGATCCCCTTTTTGAAATAAACATCGAGCTGCATGTTTGAGAAGAAGAAAGAAATTAATTTTTCTTGCCAATATCTGTTCATTTTTTTTTTGAAAACACTAATTATAATTTATTGCATTTTGCTCCCTTAGAAACCCATCGTAAATAATGCTAGTTTACAAATTACGTTAAACTTTTGCATATCATTAATACTCGTAAAAAATATGAATTTTATGCGCTCAGCACACCTGTGCGATCGATAACGCCCCTGCAGGGAAAACGTGAACTAAAGCAAAACTACAATTATGACGACAATGACGAGTAGAAAATCACACTTCTCCCATCTGACGACCGTGGCGTCGGCTGATGGCTACGGTTTCTAAGGCAGGATTTGATGGCTTGAACCGAACTGGAAGATATTTAAATGTTTTCAAATACAGAGGAAGCAAGTTATTATGGCAGTTATAATGCTATAATTAAATAGTAGGACCATCGTGTGTGTACATGGATAATATTTTTTGTTAAAAAAATATTTGTCATGCGTAAGCCAGTAAAACAGAAACTGCGCAATAAAATCGTTGTTAAAAGCTTTGTCTATCTGCTTGAGCAGATTAAGCTCGGCAATGGATAGATCCAATTTGACAGAACCTGCACTGATAGGTAGAGGAATTTTCTAAGTAAGTTACTGACTATTTTCTACGTTGAAATTATTACACTTCAGAGGGCGCCGGTGTCGAAATATAAAAAAAACGCATTTTTGGAGCCTTTCGTCGCATTCAATTCAAAATATATGTGAAAGCAAGTGCTTTTACAATGACTCCCGGACTAGGCGGTGCTAGTATCTAATTATTATTATTTTTTATATATCTGGCCCGTTTTTTTTTTTTGAGATACCGAATACAGTTTTTTTAGAATAAACTTTCCTGGATTTTAGACAGATACTACCAATTGTGCGAAGATGATTTAGGAGGCATATTAGAGTATCACTTTTGTAGAACTGGAGTCTATGGCGACTCTGCTACAACTTCGAGTAGACACATGTTTTGAGAAAGACTGAAGTGCAATATTAACCGCTTGGGTACGAAATTTCGAGAAAATATTTTCTGGTTGCTTGGAGTAGTAAGTAAAAGCAGTAAATTTTACGTAAAAATTAATTTATTTCTAAAATATTAGTGGCATGGGTAGTTGGGTAGTATTAAGATGATTCCAGGTAATTAAAAAAATTACTCCAGGTAAAAAAAAAACAATAAATTAATAAAAGCAAAGCACATCATCCGCTCCTAAGACCAATAAGTGCATGAAGTGTCCCACACGTAAAATCTACGCAAGGGGTTAAGAAATAAGAACTTCAAACTTTTTGGTCTCTCCTTTTGTAAAATCTAGAACTTTATAATTCATTGAACTTAGCACTGTTTCGGAACTAGCGAAAAAGGTATGATATATACCTCAATGGTTTCAGATCTTTTCACTATTTTGTTATTTAATTTTTTATTTTGTAATGCAATTTAATTTTTTTAGAAAAATATGTTTCATCCTGTTGAAAGATCAAATATGTACATTCAAGTTTTAACCCTCGTATAAGATTAAAAAAAGCAAGATTTTTTTATTAAAAATTCAAAACATTTTTTTTTTAATTTTCAAACACAATTAAAAAAATATTTGGATACGCAGTCTTATGGTACACTAAGAGCTTAAAATTCTGGTTGATTTTTGAATTTATTTTCGCTAATGGTGTTGCCTATTTTCTAAATATACTTTGTGGATAACACAAAATTTGTTTTTATATGGAGATGAGAAAAGATGAAGATGTAAAAAATATCAAATACATGCAAGGTTTAAGCTTTGTATACGATTTATAAAAGAACAAGAATTTTTTTTATCAAAATTTCAAAACAATTTGTGTTTTTTTAGTTTGGATAGGCAGCTTTATAGTCCACTAAGTGGCTCAATATTTTTGTTTGGCATTTTTTTCGCTGCGTTGCCTATTTTCTCCATGTTCTTCGAGGATAACACCGAATGTGTTGCTTTATGCAGAAAATGCGCAATAGCGTCAAGGGAAAAAATTATAAAAAATCACTAACAGGCTCAATATTTTTGTTAAGTTTTGGCATTTTTTTGCAGTGTTGCCTATTTTCTCCATATTCTTTGTGGATAACACAAAATGTGTTGCTTTATGGAGAAAATTCGCACGTCACTGGAGTATTTGCCAGCTGAAATCTGCACGATAATTTCCCACATATTCACACACTCGTCAAATCTGTCGTTGTTCAGACGGCAACGAAGCGACATTGTGCTAATTTGTTTCGTGAACAAACCGTTTCATAACCCCAACTACATCAGCCCAACGACTAATTCGGTTAAATTCGCCGAGAGCCGGCTAACGATCTCATATTGGCCACACGATAAACATCTTTTCATCATGACGGCAGCTGATTTCTGCCCGCTCATTTCGCCCGCTAGCGCAATCGGTCGTTGTTCAAACGACAATGAAATAGGATGAGGGTAGACTACGTTGATTTTTTCGTGTATCACCAACACAATCTCAGTTTTTTTTTGCAAACACATCCCTTGTTTCGTCAGCCTATCAGATGATACTGTCAAATTCGCTGAGAGCCGGTTTGCGGTCTGATATTGGCCAGACCTCTGAAATCTTTTCGCCTCGCGTACTAGTGTGGTTCCCTGCAGGGTCAGTACAGATGAACATACATACATACATACAGTGCTGGACTTAAGATAGGCACAATACGCTTTATAAAAAAAATTGCAGTTTTATTTGTATTCAGAAAAACGATATATTTATTTTGTAGGTATATTATAGGTGTAGAGCTTATACATTAAAAAAAAAGCTATGAAAACTAAATACATTTTCTTTGCAAATAAAGTTCAAAAATAAAAAAATTAAAATTAATTCGATATTTTACTGGACAAAAGTATAGGCACAGCTACTTAAACGATAACCAAAATGCGTTGAAATTTTAATTTAATATTTTGTTGGTAACCCTTTCTGTTTTATGACGGCCTTAAGTCTATTTGGCATTGAGTGGACAAGTTTTTTTGTTACATTTTCGCCAATATTAAGCCACTCTTCCATTAAAGCTGCTTTTAGCTCAACCTTATTTGAAATTGTGCGTTTTCGAATTCTTCTCTCCAATTCCTCCCACAAATGTTCTATCGGATTTAAGTCTGGTGACTGTGGGGGTGTGGTAAGACGTGTGAAACGTTATAAGCGAGCCACATCTTGACGTTAAGGGGTGTATGCTTCGGGTCGTTGTCATGTTGAAATGTGAACGACCCGGGTAAGTTCAGTTTTTCAGCGCTTTTCTTCACATTTTCCTTTAAGATGTTTAAGTAAACTGTCTTGTCCATAATCTCATTAATGAAAACAAGCTCTCCCACGCCCGCAGAAGACATACAGCCCCATACGAACATGCCCCCACCACCATTCTTAACCGTTGGCAAAATATTTCGAGATTCCATTGCAGTGTTACGTTTTCGCCATACCCTTGTGTGTTCATCAGGCCGGAAAATGTTGAACTTGCTTTCATCAGAAAACAATACCTGATCCCAGAAATCGCTTGGCTTGTTTTCAAACTCTTTGGCATACTCCAATCGCTTCTTCTGATTGATGGCAGATGTCAAGGGCTTTCGTCTAGCCACACGAGAGTTATAACCAGCCTCATGCAACACTCTTTGTACAGTTTTAAAGTGTACAATTCTGCCTTTACCTCTGCAGCAACCTGTGAAGATGTAATTTTTGGATCACGTTTCACTTTTCGTATGACCTGAACACGTTCTCTCTCTGTTAATTTGCGCGGACAACCACAGCGACTTGCACTTTCAAAGTTTGTTTCACCTTTGAAGCGATTTACAATGCTCCGTATGGTAAAACGACTACGATCCATTAATTCACCGATCTCTGCAAACGATTTTCCTTGGCTATGCAAGTGTAAAATGATTTTACTGTTGTTTCAGTTTTTTTTGGGCTCATTATAAAGAGTTTACAAACAAAATAATTATTTACAAAAATGTTATCAACTTTTCGCTTGTTTGAATCAATAAAAAATAATAACGGTACACATAAGAATGTGCTGAATATAAAAGTTTTGCCAGATAATTGAAACAGATACTGAAACAGGCGCGCACAAACAAGTATGCAAGTAGTTGTGCCTATACTTTTGTCCAGTAAAATATCGAATTAATTTTAATTTTTTTATTTTTGAACTTTATTTGCAAAGAAAATGTATTTAGTTTTCATAGCTATTTTTTAATGTATAAACTCTACACCTATAATATACCTACAAAATAAATATATCGTTTTTCTGAATACAAATAAAACTGCAGTTCTTTTTATAAAGCGGATTGTGCCTATACTTAAGTCCAGCACTGTACATATATGTATGCACTTAATCAAGCAGCAAACTATCAATTCGTGTAGAAAAATATTTCAGAATGAGTGACGTCATTATGTCTCCATTATTCAACCAATTTTTCGGGGTATTTTATTAATGCAGTATTTTTATTAATATTCACGTTTTTCCCCATTTTATGCGATAAACCGGTCGCGGTTTCTTTATGAGTATCATTTGCGTATTTTGAATTTTTTTTTTGGAATTCTATTGCAGCGACAACTGAAGAAAAAGAGTTTTATAAAGCGCTCAAGAATTTGTTAGCGGTTTTTCATGCGAAATTTTAGGTTTGCAACTTTTTTTGCGAAGTAAATGTGTAAATAAAAATTTTGGCTTTGATTTGTTGCTTGATTTGTTTCAAGTGCAATAAAAAGTTTGTGATTTGCTTCGTTTTTGTGGTGTACGATTTTTTTTTAACTTAATTGATTATTTTTCAAGTTCGCTCGTTCTTGTATGTGGAGAGAAAATTGCTGTTAAAAGTAAAAATTTGTATTGCTAATTTGTATTAAATATGTATGTATATATGTATGTCTAACTGTATGTTTTGACACTCCCGCTGCTTTGCTTTGTCACATTCACGCATTTCATCATTTAATTTATTTGTATATTCATGAACAAATTATATTTTCTGGATTTGACTTTTTGATGAGTTTCGGGCTACTTTTTTGTACGTGGTTATGATTTTTGTTTGTGCTTAAGAACTTGAACAACATTCTTTTGATGACAAAAACGAATTTTTTTTTGCTAAGAATATTCATGCAAATACAATACTGCGTTTTGGCTACTGGCGCTTCAGGTGGTATTTTTGTTTTTTTATTTAGCGCCCTTACCCAACCAGTTGTCCTTAAATGGCATTCACCGCAAAACGGCTGAACGAACGCTGTTTGAAAATTCTTACAAATTTTATTTAAATGTACGAGTTCAGTCGCATATTACCCGCAATAAATTGAAAAGCAGGATGAAAACAGCATACGCCAATACAAACTGCTGGCTCGCTGATTTGGCCAGCACTCCAGTTAGCTTTAACGCCTTTGCAAATCTGTGGGCGGCAACAGGTGGGCCGTTGGGGAATAAGTGGGCGCCAAGAGGCGTCAATTTGATTTCTTTATTAACGCCATGGGACACTACACACACATACACGTACATGTTTGAGTGTACGAGTATGAACGTTAACTGCTGTCAAGGTGATTCCGCTGGCTGTTTTTATCAAAATAACTGCGGACATAATCATACGTGGGCACATATGTGGGTATACATATACATACATACGGGCACACATTTGTACAAATAGAAATGTACGTATGTACTTTTTAAAGTACCATCTGAAGTATGTGTGTGTGTGTGTACACACATATTTGCAATGCTGGCGCCACAGTTAGCAAAACAAGTCGCAGCAAATAATTACAAAGAAAAATAATAATATTTAAAAACAAAACAATGATAACACCAACCTTTGTACACATTGACATACACACGCACACAAGTGCAATCGTACATACGCAAGTCATATGTGCCATTATCAAACAGTTGTACAGCATTAAATAAAAATTGTTTATTATCGCATGACGTCACAAGCTGCGGGCGTTCGCACAATAACTTCAAAATATGAAATATTTGACAAGCAACTCAAGTAAAATTATTTGCCATGTTAAAATAGAAGTGTCTGAAAATTTCAAATTTACAGTTATGTACATATGTACATACAGTTGCGGTCAAAACTATAACACCCAGAAGTAAAAATTGTAAGCATTTTTATTTTTTTATATTTCGTTTTAACAAAACAGCATAGTAATGGTTGTACGGATTAGGCTAAGGCCTTTATGCATTGTGACCAGATTCATCTAATGTGCGTCCCTAGTTACTTCTTTATAAGTATTTAGTATTCCGAGGAATCGAACCAGCTCCTTAGGAGGAAGCAATTCTAGATCTTCCTCTTCTAGTAGGTACGAGCCCAGGATTCAGTGTATCCTGTGGCCTAATGCCTTACAGTTGGTGGTTAAGTGTTCCATAGACTCCTCTTCATCACAGCAGAACCTGTTTGATCTTGTACTAGATAACCCTATTGTGTTAAAGTGTTTCTTACAGGCAAAGCGACCTGTGAGTGCTCCACAGAGTAATCTGAGGCCCTTTTTATCTACGGTCAGAACAGGTTTTGCTCTGTTGTTTGCTCAGTGTTCTCTGATTTTAGTTAAGATTTTGTTAAATCTGAAAAATGGGGTTAGTCCAATAAATAGTCCTTCTGCCCCTTTTTTCATAAAACTCTGCCTTCTCGTGAGACCTGATTATGAGTGGCCAGTTTTTGAGTGCATTTTTACACTATATTAGGACTTTTGACTTGAATATGAAGCTATTCAAGGCTTTGACCGATTGGCTGTACGAAAGTATTTTAATGTTTACTTTCTCGAACCCTCTTTTGGATATGATTTCCGCTGTTTCCATTATGGCGAAGAGTTTCGCATGGAAAATCGTGGTATCTGCACTTAGTGTTAGGTATTATATTAGTTTGCTCTAGGCCCTACTATTCCTGCTCCTCCTCCTTGGAGCGTTAATACTTACCAATATTTGAGACCTGTTTTCGTTTTTACAAGAAAAGTTCAACATAAAATAATTCATATTAGTCAAAAATTCAATGTGCAAAACTAAAGCATCCTTTTTTTGGTGCAAACAAATACGTTTTTATGCTAATATTTTGCAGAAAATCGCTTAGTTTGGATGACTGTAGCGCATTTTTAGGCATTGAAGATATTAAGGGGTCCCGGTGGTTTCGAGCACGGGTATTTTCGAGGATTTTTTTTCAATAAAAAAAAATTAAAAACGATATTTAAATTATTTAGGCTCTTTATTTAACTTATTTTACAAACAAAAATGATGTTCTTTTTTAATTTTAATAATTTAAAAAATGCCGCTGATTTTGACCCTCTCGAAAACTTGGACCTGGTCGGTGTTGTCCATTTTGGCTCTTCTATTTATCTGAAACACAAAAGCCTAAAAACTTATTAATCAGTATGACTGCAGCTATGTACCGTGCTAGAATAAAAAAAAATAAAAATTTGACGAAATGGCGCGGTTTTGAATTTGATACTCTAAAAATCGGATTTTTTTCAGTTTTTTATTAAAAAAAATACGAAATAATATTATGACTCTAGTACGGGCTATAGCCATTGATGTTGTGAACTTATATTAAAACAACGTATTAAAATTTCAGACGATTCGGTTGAATAGTTTTTTTGTCTTTTGACAACACCAGACCGACAAAAGTCGTTTCGAGATAAAAGAGTTTAAAGTTTGAGGTACTGAAGCGCGTGTACCGCTCTCTATCTAGTTAATGGGCTGTAGAAGCTATAATATTGGAAATTTCCGCATGAAAATTTCACAGAATATTCTTAAAAGCCTATACTTTCGAAATATCGAAAAAACAGAAAATCGA
>JAYXIM010017771.1:0-53404 GCA_037575425.1 Anastrepha fraterculus | reverse complement strand
GAATTTTACACACTCTTTCCATTTAAAGAAGAATTGAAAAAGGGATTCTCTCTAAACAACTTCGATACTACAGTCTACACAGATGGCAGTAAATGGATTGTGGTGTTGGAGCTGGTATATATTCTCATAGACTTGAATTGAAAAATCTGTGCGTCTCCCTAATACCAGCAGCGTCTTCCATGGAAGTACTAGCAATTGGGAAGCCTGTAATAAAGTGTTTCAATTATAAAAGTATGCACTAGGGATGGACTATCGATTTAAAAGTAAATATATAATGCGATAGAAAAACTTATATTTTAACAGTAAATTGCCTTGAACAAAAAATTTATTGTATTACTCAACCTCGGCAACCATGAGTGCATTTAGGTTAAATGAAGCGGGTCGGTGGAAAGGAAAAACGTATGGTCACGCTAGTCTATTATTGCGACAAACTCAGTTAACCTCGGTGAGGACTGACTACATCGTCTCGATGATAACGTTCAATAGGAATTTTGCCACACTCTTTCCATCTAAAAAAGAATGGATTAAGGGATTCTCTCTAAACAACTTCGATACCACAGTCTATACAGATGGCAGTAAAATGGATTGTGGTGTTGGAGCTGGTATATATTCTCATAGACTTGGAATTGAAAAATCTGTGCGTCTCCCTAATACCAACAGCGTCTTCCAAGCGGTAGTACTAGCAATTGGGGAAGCCTGTAGGTTACTAATCGCAGATTTCTCTTTTAAGGGCAATATCGACCCAAATTGGGGGACATCAGAATCCGTTTTAGAGGTATGGTTCCTTCGGCAAAGTTTCTTATTTTGATCCCTAGAATATGATTTTCACAGAGCAATGGGCGATTTTTTTGCCTCCCCACAAATCGACCCGGCCTAATATATATATATATAATTATATCTAGTTTTCATATCATTGAGGCATGCTCATGACTTTTTTAAGTATAATTTTACATTTTCGAGAGAAAAAGTTATAATATTAGTTATTATATTAGTTTAGTTTTTGTTCATTTTATCATTTACCATCAGTTGCTTATTATTCCCGATATCTTTTGATTGACAAACTAATAGTCAAGGGCCAAAGCCTTAAGTGGATGATAAAGATATCGCGGCTTTAATTACAGGATCGCACTCATCACCACTGGCAGTCATGAATTTGTTGTCAACAAACTCATACTAGCACATGGCTCAAATAGCAAAAAAAAAAAAAAACATAATTGTTTCGGGCCGAATGCTAGCGTTAAAAACACAGATGGTAACTGCATTAAGCTTTCGATCAGCTCTCCGTGCCTTTTTCTTCAGCTCAGTCGAGAAAAAACCAAAAAGGACCAAACATACTTTACTCGTATTTTATTGCTGGTATGACAAATAAGGCAGCTCTGTTGCAAATATAAACATGCACCAATCATATTCGGATAACTGCAACGTTTATTCACATCTTAACATTTGCAGTTTAATTCATTTCTGCGCTTATTTTGTTCTGTTTCAAATCTATGTACTTGCTTTGCCAATTAACTACCCAGTTCGGTCAATTAATTCTTATAATTTTATAAGAAATATTTTCGTTAAAACTTTGCTTGAAGCTCTGCTGGTCTCATTGAGAATAATGGCGAAAACGATGACTGCACCTTAAACTTTTCCTGTGAAAGCAACCACCGCAAATATACATAAAATGCATCTTATTCTGTTCAATATTCACCCATAAATTCGTATAAGTACTTAGAAATATATACATATGCATATATTATATATTTTTACTCACACATACTCATCGCACACTTTGATGAAAGCTCTGTGCATGCACCAAATATACTCAAAAGAATTTCAAGTTCCGCAATTTGACGGTCAGTTTGATGCTGCTGCTGACTATGGCTTTGGAACGACAAGGCGAATAATCATATCTCTCATCTGGCTTATACATATTTACGTACCCACATGTATTTATGACTAGTGCATAGCGCACTCACGCCCCTATGTAGATTCTTCTGCAGAATGTCTATGGGTGGGTATTTATTTAAATATGCAAATAATTTAGACAATTTATATGCATAAAAATGCACAGACTGCAGCGACTGCAATTCATGGCTCATTGCCGTGTCATTGGCATTTTGGTGCAGCCATATAAGATGCCCGACGCGATGAGATCAGAAATTCGAACGAAAAGGGATTTTGAATGTGACAGGCAAAAAAAAAACAAAAGTAGTAGCGAGGGCAGAATGAATTTATTTTAAATTCAGCCCAGCAACGGTACATTGTAAGAAACATGTAAAATAATTCAATTTTAATACCACCAACTTATACTAATGTAAACATGTTAAAAATATTATCAACAAAGGGGCCTAAAATTTAATACCGGCTCCGAACAAAGAATGGCTTCTATAATAAACTTTTCAATATCACGCAGAAGTTTGAACCCGTATTCTATAAAGAAAAATCTTTTTCTATAATTTGATGCTTCAAGTCAGTGATCTTCAGATGCACATTCTGACGAGTGACCTCTGAGACCATCGCCTTGCTATTATATGCATAATAGCACAAAACATTCACTTCAAACGGCATCATCGCAATCAATTTCGAATACCTATAAATGTACGACTTTTAAATAGAGCAATGGTATACATGCATATATAATATGAATTCACCGTACGTTCTGTGAACACTTCAGCTATACCCAATGGAAAGTTTGACATATTTGTCTATAAGCCCACACAAATCGTTTTGCCATATTAATGTTGTTTACAGTGGCTTTAAAAATTCATCTCGGCAAAAAAATATAATTAAACTGTGAACATTTGCGCGCCACTATTTTTCACAATTTCAGGTGTGGGTTAACAAGACAAGAATGAATCGATGCACTACAATCGGTATGACGCAAGCAATCATCATCCTTTAGCAACTCAAAAAACCTGATATGATATTCCGGTAAGCTCTTACAAGATTAGTCATTGCGCCAGAAATATTGTTGTGCGCGAAATGCTTCAGCTCTGGAAGAGCAACTGGAATATCTCGGGTAATATTTTGAAAAACAATAAAACCAGTTTCCACCACCATTTTTCCCCCTTGCTAGGCCACAAATATAATAGCAGCCCTCATAAACTTTCAAATAAATGTGTGGTAAGGATGAAAGTTAAAGCCAAGAAAAATTAAGTTAAAGTTTAAAAAAAAAACTATGATTTGATATAATATAATAAGGATTATAATAAAGATACGCAAATTTGAAAATTCTAAGGGTAGTTCTAATGCTTGAAAGTCAGTTCCCCTTTCCGAGGCAAGCACTGCTTGGCAAAATCGACCCTAAGTATCTCAATAAAGTGAAGTACTGACTCTTTGGTTGAATAATTCAATGAGTATACCAACAAATTTTGACATAAAAAAAGTCTGGGAAGCTTTCTTTAATACCTCGCTCCCTTAAAAATTAAAAACAGTTAATTTTTTTAATTGTTTCTATCAATAAAATAATTGTACACAGGTTGGGTAACATCTTATAAAGGATGCATACATATATTTATTATATAATATAGTTCAGTCATATACATATATACGTTTTTTCTGTTTTTCATCTACAACCTATAAATTTGTAGCAATACATTTATGAAACCTTATTATTTGTTATTTACAATTCACGTAGGTAGGTAGGTTTGGCATCCGTATCGCACATAGAGACAACGATGCCACTTAGACCACGGAATGGGTCCGATGTGAACCGCGGGGCTGGGCTACATTTCCCTTTCCATATTGAACCATCCTGAACTTTTGACAAAGCGTAAAAGGTTGTTGATACCTAAAGTGTATAGATTATATTCGTTAAGAAGTAGGATTTTAAAAATCGGTTTTTGCTTCTGGCTAGAGCCGGGCATGTGCAAAAAAGGTGTTAAATTGTTTCCAATCCCTCCTCAATTCTGCAGCTACGACAGAAATCATGCGTGTATACGCCTAATCTCCTTGCATGATTTCCTATGAGACAATGTCCTGTGAGGGCCCCTACTACGGCCCTGATTTGAAGTCTACTCAGTTTCATAATACTCTTGGACAGTCGTAAATTTAGCCTTGGCCATGTTTGCCTAGCAATTTCGCAGGTGTTAGCGCTAATCCATCTCTGATTTGCAGAACTGATTAGTGCGTCCTTAATGAGAAGCTTACAAGTTGCGAGAGGTATCTCCATAAAATTACGTAAGTCTGGCAAACAGGTACCTTCTCTTGCAAGTTGGTCTGCCCTACAGTTCCCAGGTATATCTCTGTGGCCTGGAACCCAGCATAAGATTATACGATATTGTTTGGCCATCTCATTTAGAGATTGGCGACAACGTAAGACACTCCTTGATGTTGTTTGGAATGCATCCAGCTTGGCTGTCTGATAGAATGCAGATATCCGTTTTCTGTTTCTGTTTTCTGTTTATCTTTAACCATTTTAAGGCTTCATGAATAGCGTTTATTTCCGCTTGAAAAACGCTACAGTGATCCGGTAATTTAAAGGATTCACTAATAGAAAGCTCTTCGCAAAATAACCCTGATCCTACACCGGTGTCCATTTTGGATCCGTCCGTGTAGATCTTAACGGGTGTGTTGGGTGTTCGATCTTCTTCAAACCATTCCAGTCTAGAAGGGGTTTTCATTAGGAAACTTCTTTCGAAGCAAAGAATGGGAGGGTGATAATCACAGTCACTGGGTATATCCGTGTAGGAGTCTAAAATGGTTGAATGTGCATGTGTGACAGTTCTCCATTGTGAGCTCGCTTTGAGCCTTAAAGCGGATCAGGCCGCTGAGTATTTGCAGAAGAGATCTAGGGGTGGCAGATGTAGCATGATGTCCAAAGCCATGGATGGCGTGGTTTTCATGGCGCCACATATTGCTAGTTCCGCTGATCTCTGCACCTTATTTAATAAATTATAATAGGTTTTTTTCTGCATAGCACACCACCAGACAACATTTCCATATAGAAGAATGGGTCTGACGACAGCAGTGTAAAGCCAATGAGCAACCTTAGGTTTAATACCCCAGGTCTTACCTGAAGCTCTCTTACAGGCATAAAAAGCTAGGTTCGCTTTCCTGACTCGTATTCAATTCACGTAACATGCACATCTAAACTTTTTTAGTTACTTTAGTTGTTATCGATTGTTCTTTGTACAAGTTATGAGCAGATGATGGGGATTCAAATACCCTAACATTCCGATAATCAAAGGGATCTATGCCAGGCTTTTTAATATTTTTCATATCATATGAGTAAGCCGACAATTCTTCATAAGTAAACTCCGTGAGTTTGGGAAAAGTTCTCTACACATTTCGCTTAACTTGTTATCTATTTTCTCGCGGTGTAATTGGTTGCAAGAGCATGTTTATGTGATATACCATCATATATGTACGTACTTTGCTTTACTATGGCAGCTGCATGAATTTGCATCTGAATACATACAAGCAATCATATATGTATATACTTGTGTGTACTTACGTGCATTATTTATGCCATTATGTCTGCAGTTGGGAATATTTGACGAGTAGCCTGTGAAGCATACGAATTTAAATCACGCCAGAAACCACAGCAATTTTCTGTATCTGCTTATCAAACTAACTAAAGTGATCAGACGGAGTGGGGATTGTTTTTCAAGCAAATCTCAGAAGAACTTAAGATATTTAATTCACCTGAGTATTTGTGTGTTTAAACGAATATGTACCTGCCTGTATCTGCGACACAGTTACGCGTGCGCAATCTATAGCCTCCCATCGCCATTACCAATGCAAATAATTTTTTCATTTAATATGCTGTACACATTCTGACGCAAAGCCAATAGCGTAGCGTTTAGTGTAAAATTTAATCATTTTTGCGTTTGGTCGTAACGCGTGGCATTTACCCGCGTAGACATTCATGGAAAGTGTTACGTACGAACGCATGTATGTATGTAAATGCGTATGTTAATTGCAAATATACCATATACCTAAAATATTTACATGGTTTTCAAAAAATTTTTGCACACATACATTTGTCGAAATGGTATTTGTATGTACACGAGTGTTACATTTGGTTTGCTGAAGTCGCGGCTTCGATTTGATTTGCTTTGACTATTTGCGCATTCTTAGAGGCGGAAATGTTGATTGCTGACAAATCGGACAGCTCAATTCATAGGAGCCGCTGTTTGATCATTATCGCGTCGGGCGCATGAATGTGTGTATGCACATATTTAAGCAGCTCAAATCGCAAAATCTACTCAGTTAGATGAATTTTTTTTGGGCTACATTCATAGATATATAAGTACTTATGATACATATATATATATATATGCATATATATACTCATGTATATGCACATATGTATGTTTTTTAATTTTCACAATTTTTTTTAACTTCACTTTCCCTTTTTATATGCACCACATGCGTCCTACTCAGGATTCGGTCCTGCAGTGGAAATATATCGCCATCAGCGGTAGGTAGTATCTGTAACAGCAAAATTCCCTCACTTTCGCTTTCTTTTCGCATTCATAAATTTTGCCCTAAACCTTTATTTATTGTATTTTATTTTTGGTTTAAAAAATGAAGCATAACTAATATTCCAAAACTGAAAACGGCTGTTGACGGCGGCTACAGTTGATGCAGCCAAAACATAAACACGAAATACCCTGCGCGAGACAGCAGAGCTCTGGGAGCACAAGATGAAAGGGTTTGCCAAGAAAACAATCCGTTTTACACAAACGGTGAAGATTCGCACAGCAGTCGAGTAAAATGAATTTTATGAGCAGCGAACATTTCTATCGCATTCAATTTTAAGAAACCAGAGATGCCAAACTCTTGCAAAGCAATACCTGTTGAAAATAAACAAAGCAAATGCACACGGCTTTAATGTTATGGAAGTAATTTTCTCTATTAGTTTTTATTGCTAAAGCAACCGTACAACTTCATTTCAAATTTTTAATAACTTTTGCTGATATTTAAATAGAATTAGTTTTCACATAAAATTTTCGATTGCAACTGTGGTCTTAATGTTTGGATGTGCCTGATATTTCGTTTAAGAATCCAAAGATCGCAAATACCAGCTTTACTTCGAATATCGAGCGCCAAAGTGCTAGCATTGGTTATTTCTAATAACAGTTGCCTCTCAGTAAGCAATAATCAAAAACAAACTGCATTCTGCATTCCATAGTGTTAATAGAGGACTGTATAGACGTTTCAAGACTATTTCTTCGAAAGTAATAATAAGAATCGTTTATGACATTAACTGTTTCTGCTGACTGTTTTGACAGAGGTTTCACTTCACATCAATGCTCTTTTTCCTTTTTGGGAGTATTACATTTAATATAATATTTTATGCGTTTTTGGTTCCGAAGTGGCAACCACAAACACGCGCTGACCTGCCGCTAATACGCGTATCAATATTCTAGCCATTGTTTATTGCTTCTCTTGTTGTCTTTTCCCTTTCATTTGGTTGCCTTCTTCATTGTTTTTGGACTTTTTGGAAGCCTCTAAACGATCTAAAAAACAGCAGCCTAAAGTGGTAAAAGAGCACACATTTTCAGTTTCACTTAGTCCTCCATGTTTTCTGTACCAAAGAGCAATAAAGCATAAATTTGAATGACCTTTTACGAAATATTCAGTTTTTGTTTTTTGTTTGTTTGATGACCATTCTCGAAATGGTTAAATGTGAAAATTTACGCCTTCAAACCACATGCGAGGGATGAATGTAAATATTTACGCTAAAATATAAAGTGGGAAATTCTGTAGGTAAAGATAGTTTTCACGATTCGTGCAAACCGAAACTATGTTGTCATTCTCGTATACGAGTACTTGTCAATTCGTACAGAGTTATTTTAGCTATGCATAAGTTTTAAGCCGCAAAATTAAGTCTTGAATGGGAAAAATTGCATGAAGTAATTTTTCAAAAACATACTTACATATACTTATTGCATTGCAGATACGCATATGTATATTTATACACATACATGTTAATTTTTTCTTCAAATAGCTTTTGCGCAATCAACGGTAATTATTTGAATTGAAAGCAATTAAGCAGAACTTGCCGCAAGTGCAATATTATCATGCAATAAGCATTGCATATGAGGGGCGTGCTTCTCTGGCCTATAATTCTTTATTATTACTTTATTATTATTATTACGCCCGGATACATTTGCGCAAATCTAACATAACATCCAAGGCTCTAAAAATAGAGCTTAGTTTACACTTTTAAGAAAGTATTTTGCATTGCAAGTGGTTTCTAGCCCCTTCATATACGATATTGACGTTTGCTAAGTATAAATGTTTTATACCACTCATGACATTCAATTTCACAATTAAATTTTGTTTGTTAACCTTTTATTCAATATTAAATATTACGACTTAACTTAAGGGGTTACATGGGTTTCGTCGGGTAAAAAAAGGCCTCTTTTCAATATTTCTTTTTCTATGTAAACAATTATTTATTTAATTAAAACTTTTTTCTGTCTTATATTATAGATACATATTTAAAGAATAATTTCTGAAATTTTCAAAAAAAAAACTAAACTTCCTCCATTGTGACGTCATTTCCGGTGACCCCTCGAAAAAAGGTGCGTCCGCGTTGTCAGCATAACTCCTGACAGGCTCATCAAAAATGAAAAAACAATAATAAGTGCTTTAGTTAAGACCATAAACTCGTGCTTGAACGAAGGAAAGAAAAAAAAGTAAAAATTGGAATTTTGGCAGACATTTTTGCAAAAAAATTAAAATCTCGGTCAAATTTGCTTGACATTTTGTTTTTTTTTAAATAGTTGTAATTGAAAAAAAAAACAAAATCCTTCGTTCAACACAAGTAAATTGTATTTCGAACACCTGTGTAAAATTTCATCAAGATCGGTTGAGTAGTTTTCGAGAACATTTGACAACCGACTTTGAAAACACAGTTCCGAAAAAAACGCGTTTAAAGTTTTGAATAACAATAAAAGTGGCTTGGAGCGCACACATTCCAAAGGCTGTATCTCCGAGTTCATTATTCGGATCGACTTGAAAATTTATGATAATATTGCTGAGAAGTTGTAGAAATTAACAAGCCAAAAAAAAAAAATCGATTTTTTGAACCAACAAAACCCATGTAACCCCTTAAAGGGGGAGCCTGGTTTATAAGGTCAAAAAAAATCAATTTTGTTTTTATCGTTTTAAGCGATTCCTAATATATTTCAGAATATTCACACAAAGTTACAGAGCCTAATTCTCAATATTTCCGTAGATACAAAGCCAAAGGTAGGCGAGCGTTAGGTAGTTACGCTGTGACCGGACAGCTATAGTACACACTTTATCTTCTTTTCTCGACTTTTCATTTTTATGATTTCTTTGAATTGGCGTACATGAATGAAAAAAAACTAATGAACCTTTTGAAATTAATCAAAGCTTGTTCCCTTCAGTATAAAATTCTCTTCTATTTGAACTAACAAAATAGATAAAAAAAAATTTTCAAGATTTTTTACCAAGTTGAAGTGAATTTTTTTTTAATGAAAGGCATTTTTTTCTTTAAAACCTCCAAAAAGTTGAAATTTTCTCTCCATTTGAATTTTTTGCTTTAGATAATAATTACGAGCTGTATCTTGTACGCCAGTTGGAAACTCCAGCGTTACTTATTTCTATGTTAAACATTTTTTTCAACTTATTCTAACCAGTAAAAAAATTTTTTATACTTTTTAAATGTTCATTAAAAGATAGAAAATACTTTGCAGTGCTAAATTAATCTTTTCCTTAAAAGAAAAATCGCAAAGAGATGTAATTTTTAGACCTCATAAACCAGGCTCCCCCTTAAATAATATCACTCCGAGCAAGAGTTAAATTTTATTGTTGGTTGGTTGTTTTGAATGTTATAGAATTCATTCAGAATAAATTCAGAAAAAAATAAAATATGTGCTTAGTCATTCTGAATCTGTTTCCAGCCATAAAAATGCTTGAGAAAAAATCTTATACGTAAAAATATTGTATAATAACGATCAAATACTACTCGTTATTAATATCTTAATTCATTGAGCAAAATATCTAATTTAAAGAAAAATTAAATTTCTGAAAACTAAAACTAAGATTAATTTTTTATACTTAAAAGTACTCATAAGTGCTTAAGAACACTATTACTTAGGTAATTTCTGATAAATTAAAATTTGGAGGTCGGGGAACGAATTATAACAAACAAAACGTGTAAATTGTTAAGTTTTTTCTTTTAGCTTGTATATTTTAAATTTCTTCGCTCTTTGGATGCATTATCTTTCACTAATTGAGGCTGCAATCCACCTAGGGGATATTTCTTTATTGAAGTACTATTCGAATAGTTAACAACATACTAGTTTTTTAAAATAATTTCCTGAATAATTTCTTACAAAAGTGGAGTCTTTAATTCAAATTTTGTCAAGCAGCAATTTTTAACATTCAGGATTTAGCTGACATTATACTGACAGTTTTCATTAATTGACTTAAGCAGAATAAAATCGGACATGTGCTCTAAAGATATTTCTTTAAATAGTCTTTAAAATCGAAAATCTCGAAGTCGATTAGATATCAAATCATATACCCGAATTAATTAGAAATGGCATGTATAATAATATCATGAATTATCTAAGACAGTTTCTCCGACAACTATATATCCCTAATGCTGTCGTCAACACTTAAGCTCTTCGCTTGAAATGTGATGATATCATAAGAATTACATCAACTTTACTCATTTGATATACTCGTATAATATAATCAGCAACCAAAGTCTAGTCTAATTTGTTCATATTTGCATGAGCGTTGAGCATTGATTTCTCAGTGGGGAAGGCAAATCAGTTATGAAGGTCAAGTTAAGTTAAAAATACTGTCAACTATGAAAACTGTGTGGATACTATAAATAAAGTTAATTCCGTCATTAGAGTGGAGTGCAGAATATCCCAAAAATATTTCATCTGGTATATTTTTGCTGATCAACAAATGTCCGTGAGATATTGATTGACAATCTGAAAGAAAAATAACTTCTCAAATATGAGATATCAAAATGGTATAACTTTCCTAATACGAGTATATGCGCCTCAATACCTTTTAATGCATGCGGTAATTTTAATAAAAGTCAATTGCACTTCGAAGGGCGCTGAATAAAAAATTGGACACACATCACACAATTAATATTACTTTCACATAAAAATTGAAAATGATAACATATTTAACTTGAAATAAGTAAGAAATTAAAAATAATAGTTATTTGTCTCTAAATTAATCAAAAATAAACCTATTTTCCTAGACTCAGAAACACAATTATGGATATCCACAAGTATAGTCGAACGAAATATTTTTCGGTGTCAAGCCCAAAGTATTATTTCAATAATTTTTTGTAGCCACGCTCTCTTTTAGGGCTGATTAGAAACGATTGGTAAAATAAAGGAAGCCTCTTTGCCATTGTGAGGCATCATCAAGTTAGTTGATTCGTACTCAGCGGCAGCCAACAACAAAAAGTCAATAAATGAGCCAGCATGCAGACTTTGCTGCACAATTGACGAGCAGTGTTGCTGCTTCTGTGGCGTTCTGCTTTTAAAATAAATAAATTATTAATTAAAAAATAAAAGCAAATTCGCCGATTAAGTCAATAAAGTATTTACTTTATATGCATTGTGGCCGATCGGAGTGACTTCAGGCAGAAGCTTAGCTGGCAAATGGCTGAAAATGCATTTCGATATCGGTTTCAGAATAAAATACAATACAATTAGGCATCGAATAAAATTTAATATTTATTGCTATAAAATCACAAGCTTTACGGCAGTCCGCCGTTCAAGTGCATTGACATGCGCCATGCCTTCGCGAGTTTAGATGGTGGCCGTAGTCAAAGCGTCTGACACTTGCAGCTGCTGCATCGAGTGGGTATCACTTGGATGCTGTTGCCAAATGAGGGGAACCAATGAAAGTGTCACTATACACTCACTGTACATTGTCTTTTCGTTACTCGAGCATTATTCATTTATCGTCACTCTTGTTGTCGATCTAATATAAGGTTTGAGTATAAGATAACTGATTGATATATTTTGCGAACATATGCGTATAAATTTGCTGCAATAGTGTCACAATCCCAAACAAAATTTTTAGAACAAGGTGAAGGTAAATTCGGTCCGGACCGAGCTCTATACAGGGTTACCGAGAAAGTCGTGCTAGATACGTAAGGACATTACTACTTAGGTAATTTCTGAATTAGGTCATTCTTTTTGGTTAGCTAAAAATACATTCTGATGTTTAAATTGTATTGAAGATTTTTATTAACTGATAACGTGATACAAGCAAAAACTCGCCAAATTTTCCAGACTGGGAAGAGGTCTTAGACGTTACCATATGCACAAACAATAATTCCCAAATAGTTGCAAATTGGAGGGTATCCGCCAAGAAATCCTTTTTGGACCATAGTTGGATTCTCTTCGATATCAATCTGAAGCTTGAGAAATCCTAGAATCTTAGAAGAACAAACTGGTACATATTCCGTAGAGTAACTCAGTCTAAACTTCAACATATTAATAAAACTATCCAAAGAACACTCTTGCTCTTCCTTCTTGAAGAAAGACAACGGAGAATGGACAAAATCCTCGACCAACACACTAAAATATCTTATAAATAGGTACACATTTCCCTGGTAACCCAAAATACATATATTGAGAACAATAGTAGCAATGTTCAAACCTGTCATCCAATACAATCAATCACATCATCTCCCAAGATAGAATACTATGGGCGATGAAAAATTTGAACCATACAAAGCAACCGGCCCAGATGGGATATTCCCAGCCATGCTGTGGAACACTCGAGAAACGACGATTCCTTGGCTGGAGGGCTTTTTCAGGAAAAGCGTTATGCCAGGGCATATTCTAAGGTGATTTTTATCCCCAAAGCTGGTAGACGCGGTCATGAAACAGCGAAAGATTTCAGACCCACCAGCTTATCCTCCTTTATTCTCGCGAGCGATTGTTGGATGTATATCTCAGGGATAAGATTACAGACACAACCATTTCATCATCTCAAAATGCCTACCTTAAGGGAGAATCCACAGAGACAGCTCTTCATGAGGTTGTAAGTACGATTGAGAGGAACATAGAATACAAACAATACTCACTAAGCGCTTTTCTCGACATAGAGGGGCGTTTCACAATGTTAGCACAAAATCCATAATTGAGGCTCTTAATATGTTAGGCACAGACATATGTAGGTCTCAACGAATGGATAGAGAACATGCTTAAGACTAGAATAATCATCGGTGAAGTAGGCAGCAGTACGGTAAAACGCTCTGTGAACAGGGGATCCCCTTAGGGAAGAGTCTTATCCCCTCTGCTGCGGTTACTAATTGTCAACAATATTCTTACCAAATTTAGCCGAAAGGGAATTAAAGTAGTGACGTACACGGACAACATAGTGCTTATGGTTTCAGGAATGTTTCCAACCACAATTAGTGAGATTATGGAAGGAGAGAACAGAAAAGAAATACAACAAAACTAACCTGAGAAAAATACAAAGAACAGCGTGTATTTTAACTACAGGAGCGCTTAGCACCAATCGTACTGAAGCGCTCAATGTACTAACTCATCTGCCACCATTAGATTTACACATTAAAACAATCGCTACTTGCAGCGCAGTGAGACTTAGAGACATAGGAAGCTGGACAAAAAGGTCGTACGGTCACAGTAAGATCCTCCTACAGGGACCCTCGCTGCTCAAAAACAGATCAGACTACACAGTCCCCGACCTTAACTTCAAGAAAGACTTTACAGTACGTTTTCCACCGAGAGCCGAATGGAGCAAAGGGAAGGTGATTGGAAGATACGATATCGAAATCTATACCGACGGTTCTAACATGAACTGTGGTGTGGAAGCTGGCTTCCATTCGGAGCCACTCAACCTATCTCAGTCAATTCGACTTCCTGACTATGCCAGCGTGTTCCAGGCAGAACTTTTAGCGATCAGAGAAGCATGCAAATCACTAAAACTCTACAAAGAAGTTGGTGCAAGAGTAGCTATCTTCTCAGACAGTCAAGCAGCTATCAAGACCTAAGACTTCAGCTCCATTTCATCCAAGCTAGTCTTGCAGTGTAGAGAGGAGCTGGAATTATTTAGACATTGGCTTGAAATTACTCTGATATGGGTTCCCGGCCATAGGAACATACGGGATAATGAGATAGCGGATGAGCTAGCAAGAAAAGTTTCGACACTAGACTTAGTAAAGGCGGTGGCAGTCTGCAACCCACTGAACACAATAATGGATGGTAGCTTCACACTATCATGCTTTAGCGAAACGAAGATGGAAGCTACTAACTACATGTATTACAACAAAACACATATGGCCGTTATACAAAATCCAAAATACGACTCACCTCTTAGGATGTTCTCGACCAAATATATCACGCATCACTGCAACCTTTACAGGTCATGGGAAAGTAAGGGAAGGGGTGAAGAAAAGTCTTTTCCACTACTTATGTGAATGCCCAAGGCTAGATAGGGCACGCCTCCGCTCCTTCGGACAGCCTTTCTTGCACCAAGTTAAGGAGATCCCAGACATCGAGATAAAGGATTTGCTGCTATACTTGGACCTCACTAAATGGATCTGACTTGGAAACACAAAAAACAAAAAAAGACATCATCACACGAGTCAGTGGTAGTAAAACGGTGCTGGTCACGAATTAGGATTATTTCAGTGAAAATATTGAACATATTTTTTTTAAATAATTATTAGAATTGAATATCTCGAAAATGCTTCAGTTTTAGACAAAAATTAATCAAAAATGTCCTAAATAATAGTGCTCTTGATAATTAGGTGGTTTTTATTAAGTCGCTGGGCGTTGCACAGCCAATTTTTCAAAGTGCTACTTCCGGTGTATTTACTTTTCCGGACTCATCAATTGTACCTAACTCGTTTATAACAGAGATAATACGTCTGTTAATTTTTTGAAAATTACCACTGCATGGCAAATTGGTGTGGTTATTTACCAATTTCGGCCATTTTTAGAGACAAACTACCTTGAAAAAATGTAATGCGTGTACCATGTTTTAATGAAATATATAAGATTTTACTCGAGTTATCATGCTAATGGGCCAACGGACAGACTTGGCTAAATCGACTCCTCTCCTAATTATTAGCATTTTGGTATATATATTTCTATATCTATCTATACTCCTTTATGCTCTTACTCACAACCGATACGTCAACAAAATTATAATACCCTTTTGCATGACAGCTCAATTTCATGCTAAGAATTTAAGAAATTCATAGCAATATTTATTAGCAGTAATTTTAGATGAAAATGTATTTTTACTTTTAATTGGAGAGACATAGTCGACAGATCGAAAACTTTGAAGTCGTTTTCCCACAACATTTTAGTGTTTTGAATTATGGTGTGTCAAATTTTTTACATGGGTATTTTCTTGTCATGTAAACAACTTCATAAATTATTTTTCAATACAAACACTTCCTGCTTTATCAGCTTCATTTTTTATAAATAAAATATCTACAAGCGAGCGCACACATATCCCAATATCAACTGTGAGTCAGAGCACTACTGATAAAGAAAATGCCATATTCTTTAGGCTGTCCGAAAAATTTAGTACCCTATTGAATAGCGGTGCTTTGTTCGATTACTTTACAGTGGTATGAAGCGGCCGAGTACAGTCAAATCAAGCAGGCGCTTAAAATAACTTAATCATTTAGCTTTCATAATGGAAGTATGGTTGCCATTAAATATTACCAACGACTCTTTCCACTTATTCGTAACTCTTCCGGTTTTATGTCAAATTGTTCTTATCTGATGAGAGAATGCAACAGGT
Organism: Anastrepha fraterculus; assembly: GCA_037575425.1. Lineage (NCBI taxonomy): Eukaryota > Metazoa > Arthropoda > Insecta > Diptera > Tephritidae > Anastrepha > Anastrepha fraterculus. The sequence continues at coordinate 37,657 of JAYXIM010017771.1, read as the reverse complement.
ATCGCAGTAAGTAATTCGAAGGAAATTGGGCAGTGCACAAGCTAATGATATTGGCTACCCACAAACCTTTAGGTTGTCTCTTTTTTTTGTCATTTGTCACGATTTTGACTGCACATTGAGTCTCTGCTTTTCCGATTGTTAATTAAACATGTTGAAATTATAACTTTCATTTGGAAAAATATTATTTTAAATGAAATTCGTGGTACGAAGTGTATTATTGAGCACAAAGAGTTATGTACATTTTTATATGCATATATGTATTTGAATATCTTCGTGTATCCTTTTTCACAAAGTATTTCAATTATTATCTTGTTTGCTGAACATGTAAATGGGGAAACAATGGAGATATGTACATAAAAGGACAAAAATAGCTGCTTATGCTGCGACACGCGCAACTATGAATATACAAGTAATCGTAGCCGCCATTACAGTATCTCCCACTCAAATGATCACCTCACTCCCACCATTTTTTTTGTTGCAACTTTTTATACATTTGTTGCTTTGCAGACCCTTTGTTTTCCTACACTTTGCAAAGCACTTTTCGCTGTTTGGGGAAAACAATAAATAATGCATATTTATACTAACAACCTTACATATGTATATATCTACAAAAATATATTAATATAAGAATGTGTGTTATATGCTATATACATACATTGGTACATACAAACATACACATGTTCATACATGAGTAGTTTTTCAAAGTTGGTTAACAATCCGTGCAATACGACAATGATATTTTTGTGTGTCGTTCGCGTGGCCCACAACGACCCGCAGTGGACACACAAATAATAATTTGTGAGCTAAAAGAGCAGAAATATCAGGCGTACATTTGTTTGCAGATATTTTTACGCACTTGTTTGTATGCTGGCAACAGTAGCCATTTTATTATACAGGTCTCGGGTGTGGTGGGAAAATTTATAACGCTGACGCAAAGGATGCCGGTAAGAAAGGCACTCTAACGGTATTTTGTGAATTGTTGCTTGATTCCTTGATTCGATGTTTCGATGCTTCATTGCTTCATAAATATGAAAAAGAAGGAATAGAAATAATACTCGTAAAAAGGAAAATATGTCCTTTGGGTCTCATTCTAGTGACGTTTTTGGAAAAACATAGGTGAATGAAGCAAATGCGGAACTGTTTAAAAAAACCTTGTAAAAAAAAATTGAATATAATAATGCCTACTCACTAAAGCTAAATTGTTACTTCTTCTTGCCTATGAATGCATGCGAATGTTTGTGTTAATGTAAACTTGAAGTGTACCTTTAAATTTCCATTTATTTGTATGCAGAGGCGTTCAAAAAATAGTTTCCTGCAGATGCCACAATTTGTATGTGTGAACACGTCGAGGATTTTACGAATTTTCGAGTACTCCACCTCATTAATATTACAAATTACTTTTTTTTAATTATGCAACTATTTACTTGCAATGCAATACAATACAATAACCGAAAATAAATTCCCTAAAGTCATTTTTAATTTAAGAGTTATGTTTTTGACAATATTAGTAATTGAAATGAAAGTGTATTTGAAAATCAAAGAATTATATGCTAGGTGTCCAAAAACTTTTCGTAAAGAAGAAGATGAAATATTTCAATATATATTGGACGAGTCATCGCCATACCGACTCACAAAAATTCTTCATACAACATCTCAAATTACATATTTTAAACAAATTATAATTTATTTAATTTGATATTTAATATGTCTATGAAATTTTATAGCAAATGCGGAAAGTTTAAGTACGCCATCTAATAATCAATCTATGAACTTGAAATATATCCCGGAATATTTTTATTCCACGGAGAGTTGATTAGCTCATTCTATTAAAAATAATTATTTAGTTGGTTCTATCCCTTTTAGACACGTCACCACATGTGTAGATGCATATACATTAGGGCGGGTCGATTTAAAAATCGCTCATTGCTCTGTGAAAATCGTATTCTAGGGATCAAAATAAGAAACTTTGCCGAAGGAACCATACCTCTAAAACGAATTATGATGTCCCCCAATTTGGGTCGAACGAAAAATCCCACTTTGACCCATTTATAGTGCTCCAATCGAGTCCAAATGTATGACCGACCCCCACTAACTTTGGACGGCCGATCCACCCATGCCAGTGGCACACTCCCTGGAACTCCCGGTTCCCCATACAATCATTTCAAAATATCACCATTTTTGGCCTTTACATGAGAACAGAAACTAAAAAGTTCGACCCAAATTGGGGGACATCAGAATTCGTTTTAGAGGTATGGTTCCTTCGGCAAAGTTTCTTATTTTGATCCTTGAAATATGATTTTCACAGAGCAATGGGCGATTTTTTTGAGTCCCCACAAAATGCGCTAAAAGTTCGACCCAAATTGGGGGACATCAGAATTAGTTTTAGAGGTATATACATACATTTAGGCGGATACAACTTTTTCCACTTCTTTGGTTTTACGGCTAAAGCATTGACTGGCAATCCTCAAGAAAAAAGTGAAGCATACCCCACAAATGGATTTCGATCCGTCTTGTTTTTTCCCAATTAATTTGCCAAACAAAATTTTATCTTTATTTCTGTAGATCTATCGTATCTAGGTTACCATTGCATTTGAAGTTTATTTTTGGTTTCTTGTAATTTTGAAGCCTTTCTGAATCGCCCAAAACCCACATAGCCCGAAAACCACATACATACATTTTCTTCTAATAATAGTTTCATAAAATGTAAAAAAAAAGGTTGGGGATGAATAGCTAAAATAAAATAAGAGACTAAAATTCTTTTTCCATTTGCGATATTGTTCAGAATTCTACAGTTGACGAATCGAAGTCCATTTAGTTTTTAGAAGCATATTGCCCCTCCCTAATATACACTAATAGTTTTAGATATAACCTCCAAATCATTTCTGTATTAATATGGGAAATACCACCTTTATCAAAAAGTTCCCGAAACAACCGCGACTAGACGCTCTAAGTCAACTGATTCGATTTTTGATTTTTTTATTAAGTTGGCACATCTATGATTAACATTTCTACAAAAGTTTTATCTCCACTGCTTCAAATTTGTTACAATGTCTACCTTCGCACGTGTTTTCCATACTTTAAAGTATTAAAAAATAGATTTGAATTTACAACAACGAGTTTGTATTAAATGCATTAAAAATGAATTAATATGGAAACCTTAGAAATGTTGCGAAACTGTTTCAGTAATGACACCGTAAAGCAAATAGCCAGTTACAAGTTGCATGAACGCTTTAGAAAAGATCGTCAGTCCATCGAGGATGGACGGCATCGAAATCGAAAACTGATGAAAACATCAATAAAGTGAAAGAAAAGCTGCATTTCAGTGAATATATGCCAGCAAACTTGCATTAACCAGTTCACATTAAGTTCATTAAGATACCTAACATTTTACTTTAGTTATTATTGACATATCACATAAGCACACCTGATTTAATCACTGTGTCTCATATTTCTGAACATTTTCGGAACCACAATTCCTGTAAGTCTTAAAAACAGGCTAATAATATCCAAGTGGGCCAGTTATATGCTGGGTATAGCTCTCTTTTAGTTTTTCTTTTCATCTCTCAACCTACTTATTGGGAAAAGCATACTTGTACTTATACAAGAACTTTGGTCGTATATTCACATCAAATTAACAAATTTGGGATGAACTTTCTTAGATTGGCCACATATGAGGGGCGATAATAAGCATGAAATTTGCAACAGTTTTAACCAAAATCGAAGAGGCAACAAGCATATGAATATCTTGATACTGCAAAAGTTTTAGCAGGAAAACTAATAAAATTGCAATTGAAGAACACAAAGTAATGCAAAAGTTATCTAATACCGAAAGTTATCCAATACCAAGTTCCTCATTTGGAAAGTATAGCAAGAAAAAGCTTTCACTATATTTTTATTGCGAGTGTTCATATACATACTTATAATATATATTTATATGTGTACGTACATATTACCCAACCATATGGTACATAATATCAATAGAAACGGTTCGGTATAAATATGTTTACGAAATTATAGGTTCAAATTTACAACTAAGTTTCAGATCGAAATGACTTTCGAAACCGAGAAGGGAATGCGCGTAATTAATAATGCTTTAATCTGAACTGTGCAGGTAATTTGGTAGCTGGTGCGTCAAAGTTGGCGCACGGAAACTCCAGAGTGAGTGAACCACTTATATCTACATGTAGATATTTTCTGTTTATAATGGCATAGTTTTTCTCTTTTCTATGCATCTAAGCAAGGCTCTCGTGAGGTATGTATTTGCACGGAGAGATATGTAAATATTTTTGTAAGAATTTGCACGGCATAAAGCAGTTGATGAAAATTTAAATTAAGTAAATAGTATTCTTGATGTACATATTTGCACATAGAATTTATTAATTTAATTTTAGTTATATTTTACATTCATAATTTCGTTTCAATTTCTTTTTAGGGCAAAACATGTGAATTGTTGGATAACGGCTGAAGGTAAGCCATTTATTTGTTGCTCTCGTACATTTACTATACGCAGGGCATGCATTAGGAGTTAACGAAAAGTTTGTTTCCTATCTTTCAAATGTTCCTGATTATTATTTTTATTACGTATATATATATATATATATGTATATATAATATTATATATTCGTGCATTAAAATGTTTCATTAAATTTTGCAATATTAATATTATCGAGTAAACTTGCTCAGTATCATGCTTAAACCATTTTGATAAAAAGAAATCTCTCATAAAGACAAAAGATTCAAGAAATAAGTCGCAAGCAAACCAGAGAAAGCCCAAAAAAAAACAATTATCAGGTTTTTATATAACGTAGCACCTCGTCCAAGGAAATACAACTTTACTTACATAAATATTTTTTTGTTTTTGCTTTCAAACACGTTGGCAACAAACCAATATCTTCATAAAAGTAAAGTCCAACATTTAAAAATTTTTTATAGAAGCGTACTTTCAAAATGATTCCTACCTAATACTGGCCGAATGTTCAGTCTCAGGGCTCTCAAAATCTATCAATGCACTTGAAGCTGGGTATTTCATCAAAACATCTTGGATTGAAGTAGAGGCGGCATTAGTCCGAAACTGCTCCCGTAAAGCAGAACTATCGGAAATTTATGGGAGACTCCCCGATTTTGATCCCTAAGGTGACAATCTATGCTAAAGTTAGGAATCACTCGGCTTGGCGAACGATTTCAACGGTTTTCTCCTAACCAATCATTTGGAAGAGTAAAGGATATGGGCATAAGTGATTCGAAAGACGAATCCAATGAACGAATAGTAGTTGAGCCTTAAAATCGAGGTGACAATAACGAGGAATTGCTAAAAATTATTGCATGTTTGAAATAGTTAGCCAAAAATAACTTGATAGCTTTTCAACACATCAGAAATATCGATACACATTCCAAAATTGAACGTTTAAAATTAAAACAACCAATATTTAAGCAACCTACATTTGCAAAATTTTTCAACCAAAGTAGTTCGGACTATATATTTTTTCTACATATTTAATAATAATATGTTCGTGTGTATGTGGAATATTTAAAATAGTCAGTAACTTGCAAAAAATATTAAAGAAACGGCAATTTGTCCGCTTATGAACGGTGGAACCTCTCGCTTAACCAGGCATAAACACTTCAACAATGAGTACCCGTTTGAGAGAAGTTTTATTATAATTGGTGCGTGCATTCGTTGATGGGTGTTTAGCCGAGGTCTTCCCGGAAGTTATGATGCGCGTTCTTTTGTTGCTTCACAAATTGAGGAACCCGCAGTTATATGTCGCCTCCGAACGGTAGATGGTTTTTTATGTGAACTTTTTCAAAACACTCGGCGGTTAATCAATGCCTGCTCTCCGTATAATTATAAGAATATTGGTAATGCAAACTAATATCTTAATAATAATAATAATATGCGGACACAAATTTTCTTCAAAGTTGTTTAAGATAAGTTTTTCCTCTAATTCGTGATGGAAATTTTATGGCCCCCTCAATATTGTTATCTTAAAAAACTTCTGTTCAATACTGCGTATGAAATGGAGGACGGAGGAATTACATCATCTGAAAGGAGCACAGGATAGACAGAATTTAACACTTTTAAAGATTCACATTTTTGAAAAGGATAATTTAGCTCGACGAACCACTTTTTTCTCTATTTTAAGCATCCTTGCGAGTGTATTATGTATTATATATATATATATATATAATTGGCGCGTACACCCTCTTTTGGGTGTTTGGCCGCGCACCTACACCTAATTTTTGGTGTGCGACTTGATGTTGTTCCACAAATGGAGGGACCTACTGTTTCAAGCCAACTCCGAACGGCAGATATTTTTTTGTGAAGAGCTTTTCCATTGCAGAAATACACTCCGGAGGTTTGCCATTGCCTGCCGAGGGGCCACCGCTATTAGAAAAAACTTTTTCTTAATTTTGATCTTTCACCGAGATTCGAACAGATGTTCTCTCTCTGAATTCCGAATGGTAATCTCGCACCAACCCATTCGGCTATATTATGTATTATATTATATATATTTCAGTTTAATAAATAAGCAAATAAACTTTGTGAGATATGAAATATTTGGAAATTATATCATACAGATTTCGCAGAGTGAATAAGAATACGAAACTGTTTCGAAAGTAAGACCACAGAAGTTGAAGACATGTGTGCTTTGAATTTGTAATTGAGCAGTTCCTATACCCACGTTGCTAGTTCATTACTTCACATTTCAACTTTACTGTTCATAACGTTTCAAAAATTGTCAATATACGTCGATGTATTTAGGTGAAGCATATTGAATGAATATCAGTCAAACACGTAGTAAACTAAAGTCGAACAAAAGTAAAAACCTCCAATATACTTGCGTGTAGGGTAGATAATTTTTGCTGCTATCCCATTGCAACGAAATAAATGGCGAACAAAAGAGATTTAGTTGACAACATATGAAGGTGAGTTACTAGGCTTATTTCGGCTTATGGTTTGCAACATTCACTGAGGTTAGAGGAATGATGCTTTTGAGGCTTGCATTCAGATAAACTATAAATGGAGTAGTGTGGCTGCAGAATCCATTGAATCACTATCGCGGGTGGAGGAAATTTTACTTTGTTTCCCCCTTCTTTGATAAATTCCCTCATGTCGGCTGCCAGTTAGCTTCGAGGTAAACGTGATCCATTTGATTGGTTAATGTTGATGCCAGCTCGCCTTGCACGTGACACTGTAGCATGCCACATTCCATGCATGAGCCATGACACGCTTCAACCCATTTGATGGAAAATGATGCAAAGTGGCAACAGACTGCAAAAAAAATTGTTCGTTACACTCCCTTACCTTAATTTGCCTGCTGTTGCTAAAAATTTCCATTTAAATTGTCCGAAATGGGAGCACCTGAGTAGTTGCGCCAAATACGTTTCTGTAACTATGTTCCCATATACTGAAATGCTTTACGCAGAAGGAGTCAACCTAAACGGTGTGTCTCCCTTTAGTTGGCAATGGTTTCTTCGCAATATAATCACAACAACATAACAACATAAGGCAAACTAGTGAGACAAGCGAAATTCGATTTCGCTGTTGCTTTCTTGTTATTGTTAACAAAATTACCTAATATTGTGTAATATTGACTCGCATGCACTACACACCACGCACATCAGCCGCCCCTCAATGAGATGATTTTATGTACTCAACAGCAATAAATAACAAAGAAAATTTAATAAATACGAAAATGCAAATAAACTATAAACTAGGCAACGCATACTTGCATTAAGGGCGACAAATTTAGGTATTCGAAATGAATAGTTTTGTTAAATACTATTTACTAAAGATGGCCTCCATGGACGAGTGTTGAGGTGCATGACATGCAGGCAACAACTCCTGGAATTCATGCCCGTCATGAACATAAAACATCCAAGAGTTTCTTTCTAAATTCGGCCGCTCCTCGGCAAATCAACGCAAATATTCAAGTGCAAAAACCCATCTGCAGTGGAGATTGCATATAACAGGTGGCGTAAAATTAATCAATTATGGAAAGATTTATAATATTTGCAAATATCGTCCCACGGCAATCATATTTGACACTTGTGAGCTAGACAGCTGCAGCATACAAACAGACAAGCAATGGAGCACGTAAGGGTCAAAATAAAGATTTCCGTCATTCAAAATAATTTTTTTTTTAGTAAAAAATTGAATGGTTAATTTTGCGCCACCCGATTAATTTTGTGCCACCCTTTATATATATATTCCACAGTTTTTTGTAGTTTTAGTTTCTGATTTCCATAATATGTGTACACACTAGGGACCTACAGTTTTACGACGTCTCCGAACGGCAGATGACTTTTTATGAAGAGCTTTTTCCTGGCGGAAATACACTTGGAAGATGAATCATTGCTTGCTGAGGGGAGGGCCGCGATTAGAAAGAAATTTTTCTGTCATTTTGATCTCTTGTACCTAGCGGGCACTTATGAATGGTACTCATTATCCAATCCATTCCATACATCAAAAATTGATAATTTACATATGCAGTGGACATCGAATGCAAAACCGACTACACCTAATAAGCCTCGCTGCTTATAGAGTACGTATTTATCCATAGTTGCTGAATGACAGAAACTTTATATAACTTAAAATATTGAAACAACGATACCTTAATCGACGTAAAAACGTAAACAATTTCCTTAAGTTTGATAGTTGCAAGTAAACTTTTTTTAGCAAAAATTAGTTATTCAAGCATTAGAAATTAACTTATTTCATTTCAGGAAGATATCTAACCTTTTTTATTGCAGTTTCCTAAACTTATACAATTTGCACAATATGTGTTGCGATATTAAGAAGTTAGGCACAAATTAGTGTTTCTACATTTCCATTATTAAATTTTCCCAGAGTGCTTGGGAAAATTAAACCAAAGTCATGCCGCTCTTAATTCGGCTTGAGTCAAATTTGCGCTTCCACTTAATAAATTGGCCGACAAATTTATTTTTCGACAAAAAATATCATCACTATGTTTGAATGTGTACACCTACTCACATGTGTACATGCCTTCATACTTAGATACACTGACAAAAGCATTGACATCTCGCCGCAATTAGCATTCTCCTAGAAGTAATTATGCGCTGGAGACGCGCAATTAGGTTAAATGAATTTATTTACATTTTCAAGAATACAAATGAAATCGCCAGTAAAAGAAATATGGTCCGACCTAATTACAAATGCACAAGCACTATGCCAACGGAATTGAGCAGATAGATATTTTACGCCAGTGAGGGAGCCAGCAGGCGATGAAGTGACCGTCCGCCACGCCAGAAAAGTAGGACGCATATTTTTCGCACTCTTTTTGTTGCTGTGTGTTTTTCGTTGCCTAGACAATCGGCGCAAACTACCCCAAAGCGACCGTACGCTACTATAAATTAAAAATTTTATTAAACAATTTACAACGCTAAAATGGCTTTGCACAACCGCCGCAATCCCTTCACTTTCTTCGTTTACATTGAGAAAGATGCACAAATTATGCGCCGAACTGTTTGCTCTTCCCTGGAAGCTTCTACAGAGTCTTAAACAAATTTGCTTTCCAAACTGGTTAATTATGTGAGAACATCTTGGAAAATTGAAACAAGTAAAGGAATGTGTAGGTTCGACCGCAAGCGGTCTGTAAATACCCGGTGCATATTTTATGAGTAATGGCATATACTAGTGTGTTTATGTTTCATTTCTACTCACTTATATGCGACCACGGAAGAGCTAACAAGCATAATCGGTAAATTTGCAGACCGAGATTTGAAGTTAATAATAGAATCATGCATGTCTTTCTATTAGTTTGCTCTATTTTAGAGTTTGATAGATGAATTTCAGAAATACACACATTTACTTAAAGAAAAGCGGCGCCACTTCCATTTTCAAAATGTTTTAAAAATGATATTTTTTTCTCCAAGGCCACGTGCTTTGACTAACTTAAGCTATTTTTGTATATTAGGTACTGAAATATCAATTTTTTTCTATTCTTACAAAATGTGCTGAGTTTCGCTGCCATATTTCCAATTAAATTCAAGTTAACGGCTGAACAAGCAGATGTGGCTTAATCAATTCTTCTCAACATTTGCAAATATATACATATAGTGTGTGTGTTTATGAGCACTACCAAAAAAACACCAGCACCCACGACCATACATCAGAGATATTTAAAATATTATTAAATCGCAAGAGCGTAAGGAACTAATATAATTCACCATCAAAAAACTGAAGTAAGTAGTAACAGAAATTTAATAGTTTTTTTTTCTAAAAGTAAATTTAGCAATGTTTCATACAAGTACCAAAAAATATTTATAAAATAAGTAAATGCTTGCAATGCATGTGAAATATACATTTACATATGCACATACCGCTATGTGTTTCATTTCGAAGAAAATTTGGTTCATGTGAAGAGGGAACTAATAGATGGCTGCTGTGCACCGTGGTTCGTAGATTTTTACTTTACATCATCTGATTTTAATGGCTAAATTTACCTGTGCGTTTTGCAGCGGCTATGCAAGAAAAAATCGCACTCTATAAGTTGAGACTGTGCACAGTGTTTCTTTTCAGATAATTGAGTAGTACTCTAAATTTGGTTCTTAATAAATTATATTCTAGTTAACGACAACTTAATTTGGGAAATCTGTGAATAATCACTCCACCTCCCATATAACTGTTATTTTCACCAAGTTTATATAAATAAACCTCGTGGAAAAACGCTTTAATTTTTCATTTCCTTGTCTTTGAGTTTGTTTGATTCCAAATTAAATTTTACTAAATTGTGCTAGGACATATAAATTTCGGTTCGATCCGAATATAGCACCTGCTTATTTGTTTTTAGATGCAGTTGGTTTGATGGTATTAGCACTCAAGTTTGTACTCGATTTCAATGAGTTTCTTGTACATATTTTAAGGATGCGAAAAATTTGTGGTTCCAATTCAGTTATTTCTTTTACGTGCTCAAAAAAGGGTAACATCCACATATTTCAAGTTCAATCAAACCATTTATAGAAGGTTTGAAACCTTTGCCTGAGCTTAATTATTTTTGCTGTCTCTGTATCTCATTTCTGTCTCACTGTCTGGCCAGCGCTCTACTACATCGAATACGTATCAGCATTGCATTTAGTATACGAATTTATATGTACTTATATACATAGGTATTTTGCAGTTGCCTTCGTCATCCATTCTCGTACATGCTTCCATCCATCTGTCTACTCACTCTCCATCACTGTTCTCTATTTCGCTCGCGCTAACACAACCAGCATTGCGTGCCCTCATCCTTATGCTGAGAGAAAGACGATACTCGCAAATCGGCCATGCGGGCTGTCTGTCGTTCGTCGGCGGCCATTGAATTCATCAGTGCCATTTCGGGCTGCTCTCCACTTTCATGTTTTATACTATTCTTTTGTTTTACTTTCCTTGCTTTGTTCTTGCAGTACTACTAGTGCTGTTGCTTTTATTGTGGTGTCATGCACAGCAGTCAGCAATCACACTCGTACTCGTATCGTTGGCATACGACAGACAGCGCGCAGAGTTAAAAGAGGAGGAATTGTGGAGGAGCCAAACAGGCATTCAATGTTGTTCTTTGCGCACGCACGTTTCGTTTTGTAGTTGTTTTATAAGTAAAGTTGTTGTTGTATTTTGCAGTTATCAATGCGCAGTGTTTTGTTGTAGCTTCCTTTATCCATATATGTAGATGCATGCATACATTCTCATTCACGTGTATGTGTGTGTTTGTTATATCACGGAGAAATTTGTTAAAAGAAGCTACAAGGGGTGTAGTTCAATATGGGGTTAATTTAAATTCTAGTTGTGCACGTTGGGTAAGAACAAACACAATACTAGTGGTAACACCGACATTTTGGTCGCCACCCGACCGAACCTCACATATCTAATACCTGTAAATATGTATACTCGTATAAACAGAAGTTCATGTGTACTTGTTGGTACATAAACCGCTGGGGCCATGTTGCCGCATGACATGAGTTTGATAGTTTTACCGAAAGTAAGCGAAGGAGTGAGTGGTGAGCTCACGGATAACGAAATGTTGTCTATTGCTTGTGATTGTAATCTGTGTACTGTAGCTATTCTTTTAGATATTTCAGTCACTCTGTGATTAGGGAAATTTTACTGAATATTTGGAGTGAAAATGCAAAAGACATTTATATGTACCGATGTATGTATGTGTGTAAACACATAAAATAAATATTCAGCATTTTCGAAGACCTACGCCACTAGTGCTGCATTTTTAAGTTTTAAATTTAAATTTTCCAAGTTAACAGTTCTTTCTTGAATAAGAATTTCAAATAATATCACTTCATATAAAAAGTATTTCCCTTAAAAGATGATGGACTTTTTAACTGTACATATCTATGCCTTTTCATAATGTTGTTTGGAGCAATGGAAGGGGGGAAATTGAAGAACCTTCGGAGAATATATTTGCTAAAATAAGCTAGCCAGCTAAGCATTAAAGTGAATAGTAGGAATATGAGCCATGTCTCTTTGTTTTATTTTTTTCTTGAGTTTGTGATTTAAAAAGAAAAAAATTACCCCACTTTTTCTTCAATAAATTATATAATATATGTATAATTATATATTAATTTTCATTTTTTCTAAAACAACAGCTTATTTTATGCAATCGAACTTATTATACGTACATACATAAATGCGTCTTCAGGGTAAATTTTTAAATTTAGTTCTTATTACTCACTTATCAGCCCGTGGAATGTTATTGGCCATAGCATAACACAACTGACGTCAAATACATCAATTTAATTTTTACTTAGTTTTCTTTGGTAGCGACGCAGTCTTAAGTAAAAAAAAATTGAGTTTAAACCCTTCCTGAAATGCTGTGGCGATGTAATTAAGTCAGTTCTTATTTTCCTAGTCACCAGACTTACTAGATGAATACAAATTTAAAATTTTCGTTTACGTTACTATAATTTTTCTAAAGGGTTATAAGGGTCAATGTGTTTTATAGGTCTTTTGAGCTGAAATTTGTAAAATTCCCATAAAAACGACAGCACATATTTGTATGTACTGAATAGGAATAAAACAGAATCGGAAATACTATTTCTATAAATAGCTTATTTTCTGCAAAAATATTTCTTCTTGCATATGACTCGATTCAGACCATTAACACGACTTCTATAAATGTACAGTATGACCTCGCTCAATGCAACTAATATAAATTTGGGCAGTTGAAATAACTGAGTTTGTCGATAGTCTATTTTTGAACCGAAATATTTGCATTTAATAAAATAGTAAATTTAGCCATTTATTTTGTTACATATCTTTGATATATCATATTATTTCTCAGAAAAAATATAAATTTTTGACCGCTTTTTTGTTTCATAAAATTCTGTACTATAGTTTTACCAAGGTTTTGAAGTAGCATGCAATTGCGATTTGATGCAGTATCGACTTTTCATTTTTATGATTTCTTTGAATTGGCGTACATGAATGAAAAAAACTAATGTACCTTTTGAAATGAATCATAGCTTGTTCCCTTCAGTATTAAATTCTCTTCTATTTGAACTAACAAAATAGATTAAAAACAATTTTTCAAGATTTTTATACCAGGTTGAAGGGAATTTTTTTTTTATAGAAAGACATTTTTTTCTTTAAAACCTCCAAAAAGTTGAAATTTTGGAATTTCTCTCAGTTTTCTTAGTTCATCTAGAATAAAAATCATGATAATTAGAAATCCATTTGAATTTTTTGCTTTAGATAATAATTACGAGCTGTATCTTGTACGCCAGTTGGAAACTCCAGCGTTGCAGCGCTCTACTAATTTCTATGTTAAACATTTTTTCCAACTTATTTTAACCAGTACAAACATTTTTTATACTTTTTAAATGCTCATTAAAAGATAGAAAAAACTTTGTAGTGCTAAATTAATTTTTTCCTTAAAAAAAAATCGCAAAGAGATGCAATTTTTAGACCTCATAAACCAGGCTCCCCCCTTAATTCTAATGGATGGCATTTTTGAAAAATTATTTCTTCACCTGTAACTTATACAATTCTGGAATTAATTAGGTCGTACAGAGAATACAATTTTTTAGAAAATATGATACTAGTGCTACCTAGAGGAACGATTTTTTTCAAAAGATTTATTTTAAGGCAGTCACAGTCATATATGAACCAAATCAAACGCCAACTAGCGAATCCTCACAATAACTTGCCAATTCGCTTGAATTTAAATTTAGTGAAGGTTTAAGAGTACACCACTCAAACAATCAAACAAACAAAAGCGAGTAAATTTCTGAGGTTTCCTTTCCTCGCCTTCATAAATCGCTTTATTTTATTTGATTTTTCATTTTTAAGCAATAGATATATGAGTGCTTAACTTTTTCTGATGTTACTTTAAGTTTATTAACCAGATTGGTTTTGACGTATTTTTAAAAAGGCTTCTAGATACCACGCACGTATTCTGTTATAAAATAAATTAGTAATTTTTGACTGAACTTTTAACCTAGGCTAGCTTCAAACACTTTGCCTCACTAAAAGCGCGCCAACGGGAACGACAATAATTTTGTCTTTTATCAGAGCTTTGCGCTATTGTGTTTTTAAAACATTGCAAAAATAAATATTTTCCATGATTACTGATAAGCAAAAATATTATAATTTCAATAGCCAAATTGGCAATGGCGGCCAATTATTAAATTGTCTATCTGTCCTCATGTATTCTCTAAAATTATTCCAGTGGAATCCCATTTTAAAGTTGTTTTTTGTTAGCAGAGGTCTACGGTGTATCTTAATTAAAGTAATTTGATAAAACCCTCAATTTGCTTAAAAATATATTCTGAAATAAAATCTCACTTACTGAATGTGCAGGAGGCAGCAGGAGATGCCAATTATGCCAATGCTTTTGCAGCTTGAATTAAATTTTAATTGCAGAGTTAAGCGCTTCATTAGGGACGAGCAGCAAATTGCAAAAGCCATAAATATACAACTATTAGCCAGCGCCAACATAAACCTATCGAAGGTACATAGTAAAGCCAATGTAAAGGGTGACGTCGTTTGGAAGAAATAAAGTTGCACGGCATGTGAAGTTGACTTTGCATTTTAATTTGTGTTTTCTAATGACGAACATTTTCAATTGGTATTTGTAACTAATATGGAGTATCTAAATGAATAATATCTTTTCATTTTAAATTAGAATATTTTCTTCTTCTAATAAAGGATGTGCATTAGGGCGGGTCGATTTAGAAATCGCTCATTGCTCTGTGAAAATCGTATTCTAGGGATCAAAATAAGAAACTTTGCCGAAGTAACCATACCTCTAAAACGAACTCTGATCTCCCCCAATTTGGGTCTAACGAAAAATCCCACTTTGACCCATTTAGAGTGCTCCAATCGGGTCCAAATGTATGACCGACCCCCACTAACTTTGGACGGCCGATCCAGCCATACAATCAGCCATACAATCGACCCAAATTGGGGGACATCAGAATTCGTTTTAGAGGTATGGTTACTTCGGCAAAGTTTCTTATTTTGATCCCTAGAATACGATTTTCACAGAGCAATGGCCGATTTTTTTGCCTCCCCACAAATCGACCCGGCCTACAGCTAATGAATATTTGCTAAAAGAATAGTTTACAGTGATGTTCCCAAGTAAATGGAAAATCTGTTTACCGGAGCTGTTAAGGACGGACCCGAAAGATCGAAATTATATAGTGTTATTTATAGTATTTTTTCTGGCGCAACTCACGATCGTGCATCAAGGTTTTTACGAGTATACAAATATTTTTTTTAATAATTTTTTTTTTTTAATTTATTCTCTCCCCGTTGCAAAATTATAAACGCATCGCTACGTTTAAAAAAAAAATATAGTTCATACTACAACAAAAATCATATAGCAAAAAGTGTAGCGCCTTTTGCTAAATTTTTCAAAATCTTTCAAAATTTCATCAAAACCTTCATAACATAAAATCTAAGTTTCAAGTGACGACAAAATACTGTTGATACATTTTTCGCTGAGGCGTCACGCTTTTTTTCATGCCACAAATTTGAAGTTATTTTTTAAATTTGAAAAGTTCTGTATAAAGCTTGAAACTTTACGCTATACGATTTTTTCTGAACTAAACTTTTGTAAAATAGTGGCGCGTTTATAATTTTGTAACAGCGTTTTACTTAATGTGGCTCAAGAAGAAATATATTAAACTAATGTCGTGCCAGCTACTCAAATTAACTAAATATTTTAACAAAATGTTATTAGCTGAATGCCAACACTGGTGTGTATGCCTACGTATGTATATGTATGTTTGCTCTATTTCCAAAGAGGCTTTCCATCAAATTATGGCAAATTGTGAGCGATAAGCAGCAATGAACTATCGGTATTCATAAACATATGCATTTATATATACAAGGAGAAAAAACTAGAAGAACGCTTTGAGGGAAACTCGTTAGCTCATCATCTGATCCTGATCTCTGTCTATTATATGAATTGCTATGCTGTCCTGCCTCAAGCTTAGTTTAAATCAGATAATATGACGGCGAAAAAAAAACAGAGAATTAATGAATTGCGTCAGTTGTGCAAATGCTGCTGTTTTCTCCTTCCGCTTGGCTTGACGCATGATGCTTGAATTGACTTGCGGCAGACTATTATCTGCCACACTGCTATCCTTACTTCTGATGGAAACCATTTATAGCCCATCAGGAAATGAAACTAACAAATATATGTTTTCAAAATAAGCTGGTGGTGGTACCTAGTAATTATTTTGACTAAATGGGTTTAATTTTTCAATAACAAATTTTGAACCCCCATGGGATTCTATGGGACCTACCCAGTTTAGACGTTTTTTTTCTGTGCAAGTTTAGTATTTTATTATTCATTTGCTCGTTACTTTGCAATAACTTGAGGTACATTCCAACTTTCTCAAGCCGCTATGGTTTTGCAGTCACTTTTTAGAAATCAAATATTAGCGTAATCAGTTAATCCCAAAGAAGGGCACAATTTGCCTTAATACTCGAATTTATTTACTGCAACAACTAAATGGTAACGAGTTTTCGCAACTGATATGACTATTTTCTATTTTTATCTTTCTTACCATTGTCTTCCACAAAGCGTTGAAACTTCGAGTTCAAAGACCACATGAAACATCAGAGCGACCCTTTTTTTAAGCGATCACCCTTTGGTTGACAAATACCAACTTTCGAGTGCATTTCTGCTGTGAAAAAACTTCTCATAAAATCCATTTTTCAAAGTCGGCCTACAATGGAGCGTTTACCAATTTGTTGGGCAATGTCTCTGTCAAACAACTCTTAGGGAAAGCACCTTCGAATACATAAGAATATAAGATCCTTTATGCATCGTGTCTGGATGTTATCCTAAAAATAGAGGCATGTATTTTTTATCACATAAATAAACTCAGAGGGTTAGGCATCGATCACGGGCCCAACTGAATGATAAATACGATCAAACTCACTCGCCCATGACGGCCGTGTCCGCCAGCATATATTTCAAAAATATCTACAGTTTCCACATACCGTAGGATGCTTTATAAGTATAAATATGGAAAAAGAAAATTAGTTGTTCGGTAACACCAGAATTTAAAGTAGGGTCCTACTGTTTGACTGCCACACATGTTTTAATCTATGCGTGGACTTGATAATATTGTTGAGGAGATCAATATTGTGGATCGGTAGTAAGTCTATTCTATGACAAATTAACGATAGCAAATATTTTTCTAAATCGTTCAGGATTTTCGTGTAAGTAACTTCGTCTATTTTTATTGCCAAAAGTACGCAGAATCATTACCTTTCTCAGTTTGTTAGAGACTGCACGCATAAGAAGGTTTTTCTGAGTCATATTATCATTACTAGCTATTACTAGCTATTCGGCCGCTGAATTGGTTGGTGCGTGACTACATTCGGAATTCAGAGAGAACGTAGTTTGAAATCTCCGTGAAACACCAAAATGAAGAAAAGTTTTTCCTAATAGCAATCGCCCCTCGGCAAGCAATGGCAAACCTCAGAGAGTATTTCTGCCATGGAAAAGCTCATCACAAAAAAATATCTGCCGTTCGAAGTCTGATTAAAGCTGTAGATCTCTCCATTTGTGGAACAACATCAAGACACAAGTAACAAATAGGCGGAGGAGCTCGGGTGTAAGCGCCAATTATGTATATATATATACATATTAGGCCGGGTCGATTTGTGGGGAGGCAAAAATATCGCCCATTGCTCTGTGAAAATCATATTCTAGGGATCAAAATAAGAAACTTTTCCGAAGGAACCATACCTCAAAAACGAATTCTGATGTCCCCCAATTCGGGTCGATCTTTTTAGTTTCTTTTCTCATGTAAAGGCGAAAAATGGTGATATTTTGAAATGATTGTATGGGGAACCCCCCAGGGGAGTTCTAGGGGGTGTGTCACTGGCATGGGTGGATCGGCCGTCCAAAGTTAGTGGAGGTCGGTCATACAATTGGACTCGATTGAAGCACTCTAAATGGGTCAGAGTGGGATTTTTCGTTCGACCCAAATTGGGGGACATCAGAATTCGGGGCCATCAGGTATGGTTCCTTCGGCAAAGTTTCTTATTTTGATCCCTAGAATACGATTCTCACAGAGCAATGA
Organism: Anastrepha fraterculus; assembly: GCA_037575425.1. NCBI lineage: Eukaryota > Metazoa > Arthropoda > Insecta > Diptera > Tephritidae > Anastrepha > Anastrepha fraterculus. The sequence continues at coordinate 19,102 of JAYXIM010017771.1, read as the reverse complement.
GCGATTTTTAAATCGACCCGGCCTAATACATATATAGCTTTTGTTTTTGTTTGCGATTGCTATAATTTTCTTACAGGGATCGTATACGCATATTTAGATGGTCATTTGTGTGTATGTGTTGGAATATATGTATTTTCCATGTTATTTTGAATTCTTGTTTCTCGAATAATTTGCTATTTCATTACATCGTTGTTTGTGTAATTTGTCTGTGTACGTACAAAAATGCGTACATAGAACCGTCATGCTGTACATTAAAAAATCAGCTTCACGTTCTTACTTTGGGTAGTTTGTTAATGCTCCTATTCTCGATATTGGTCTTCTGTTTCGCTTCATTTAATAGTTCCATGTTTAATTTTCGAGCCTTTGTTTCTAGTGTTTCTAGTTCGCCCTTGGCGCACCGCTAACTTGATTTTCGAGTTCATCGCTTAAGTGAATCTCCTAAGATTTCTTCTTCTCGCTGCGCTGGCACTTCTTTATTTATTCATCAATTTGGTGCACTCTGCGATTCATGCCAATGACCGATGCTGTTGGTTGGTTTCGATGAACTACACCTAAAAACTTTTTTTACACATGTTACATACATACATACATACATGTAAGAAAGTATGTGCATATGTATGTATAAAAGCGTATTTTAGTGCAAACGTTTGATCCAATATTTCCGGCACGACATTCTCGAATAAGAAAAACGCGACAGAATTCTGGGCTTATTGCGTTCATTATATTTAAACGCCCTCTTCACATGTATATATACATACGCATGTACTCGTGCTTGTTTATACTGATTGAATGACTCGTGGCTATGCTTTTCTGAATGTTTTCAAATTGTGGAATTTATGTAAGACAACTGACGTATTGTAAAAGTTGGGCATCACATAAACAAAAAGTGATGGTTTGTGCCGAAGTGTATTTGAGATGAATGGAGCTTATTCATTATATATGTATATATGTATACGTATGTGTATAAACAAACATATATATGTATGTATGTATATATAGACAGGTGAAAACTTTGTTGATTGTTGGTGTTGTCCTACAAATACTTAGAAGAACCCACAGTTTTATTTCGCCACGGAATACTTTTATGGAAAGCTTTTTTATGAATTAACATACTCAGAGGTTTTGCCATTGTCCGTGAAGGAACAACTGCTATTAGTTAATAATTATAAGTATATTTATTGAAAACACAAGGTAGCGGCGTACAAAGATGCTGGTGTTAATGCTTTTAAATACCACCGTAACCGAGGGTTATTATTAGTTATTAGCAGTAAATTTGCTTGCTTTGTTGATATACCATATTTAAGCTATATAAATCGCCTTATAGATACATATAGGTCACACATATTAAAGTCAGGTGAGGGTATGAATGTTGCCACCTTCCATGAGGATGTAGGGGGCGCTCTTAGACCTGGAAGCCTATTAATTAGTGCTTTTGAAACCACTTCAATTCTCTAATACACAATGGAAAGCTGTGAATGGCTTGCGGCAAGTAAAAGTATAGGCAACATCGGTATTGATGAATAATGTGTTCACCACACATAACAAGGAACGAGGAGAAGTCCCTGCAGCTACGACGAAAGTCATTAGAGAGAACCCATACGTTTCTACGTGTTTCCATTATTCCATGTACGGTGATGATACCAACTTTTACACCAGTGAGCAGTTGATCTAGACTGATGAGGTCACTAGTTTATTCCAGTCTATACCTATCTGGTCTGTGCGATCTTTGTTCCATTTACTGTGGGCTGCTTGTTGACGGACATTATCCAGAGTTTGGTTGAGTATAAAAGGATGACCATGTGCTGCTCAAAATTTACTTATTTCAGATCACTTCCCTTCTTGGATAAATCATTCGCTGCAAATTCCAGGAATGTCTCTATGTCCAGAGACCTTTTGTTGTGTACAACTAAGCCAGCTCATTTAGAATACTTCTACATTTAATTGTTAGCTTGGATGAAGTGCTCCAGAGATTCGATTACAGCTTGATTTTCAGGATAGATAGATTTGAGTAGTCAGGCGGCCGTTTCCCAAAGTTCATCTGCAATTATTCTGCATCGCATTACAGAAATCGAAAATAATAATGGCAAATATATAAATTTTGTTGCAATGCCGTTATATCAGACTGTTTGGATGTAATTGTGGTTATCCCTATAATTTACTCAAATGAGTTCGATTCCGCCTGGAACCGTCTCTAATGGTGATTCGACGAGGGCCAATACCATTTTCTTCACTTCATCAATTTTTTCGTCTGTTGTTGAAGTCTTCGGGCGTCGGCACGCTTTTCGTCGTTCACATCTTCTCGGCCTTCTGAGAACATTTTGTACCACCGCTAAACGTTGCTTTGGTAGAAAATAGCTTCTCCGTATGACACAGTCAACATTCGGAATGCATCCGCGCAGTTAATTTCGTTTTTCGCACAAAAATTTGATACAGGTTCCTTGATCCATGTTTGTGAATAGGGAAGCAAAGCAGCTGTCAGCAATTAACTGAACATTCAAAATGGCCGAACTCGTCGGAATGAGTGAGAGACATGAGTATCAACATATCGCCACAAAAAATCAAAATTCGAATATACCTAACCTGCGAAAATTCAAAATTCTCGATACTTTTTGAACATACCCCGTATATATCTTATATACAAACACGTATTGACTAGTCCTTTATTTAATAAAAAACAAAACTCATCTGTCAATAGTAACTTCAATAAACCTTATTAGCCATTTATCTTAGGAAATTATTAATGCCAGGAATTTGTTTCTGTTATTTATTTTAAATAAATATAGAAATTTAAAAGAAACTTTTCAAATTGTAGGAAGCTGCTGATTATCATGAAGATAATTACGATAGAAAAAAAAATACATTTGTAAGTTATGTTTGCTTATTTAGAGAGTAAAATATGAGTGATTGTATAGTAGCTGCTGAAGTATAATAATTTGTTAATTAAACTCATTATAGTATGAGGAAATAGTTTTGAAAAAAAAATTAATTTTCAAAATAAATATTCTGCGAATTTCACTTTGGCGAATGTGTCAACTAGACAATTTTGCGTTTCTGTCAATGTTGGAAAAAAGTATGGAAAATTACACGCTAAACTCATTGGTTGATGAGAACTGGCGTTCCACTCATGTCAGGATATTATGAATGGTATTTTAGAGATGAGAGCAAACTCGAAAAACGACGACCACTTTCTTTGATTACCGTGGTGTGGTCCACTCTGTAACTCACCAGGCCAAACAATAAATGAGGAGTATTATGTAAGCATATTATAAAGGGTGATTTTTTAAGAGCTATAGGAAAGTTTTTCAAAAAAACACACGTAAAATTCAGAAAAATGCATGACATTTTTATTTAAATCGATAGTACAGTCCATATAATTTATTGTTAGAAGATTATTTCATGCAAATGTTGACCGCGACTGCGCCTCAAATGGTCCATCCACTTAGTCTAATTTTGGCATACACTTTCCAATGTTTCGGCAGGTATCTCACATATAAATGCTTTAATGTTGTCTTCCAATACGTTAATTGAAGCAGGCTTGTCTGAATAGACATGAGCTATAACATAGCCCCACAAAAAATAATCTAAAGGCGTTATATCGCACGATCTGGGTGGCCAATTGACAGGTCCCGAACGTGAAATAAAATGTTCACCAAACTCGCCTCTCAACAAGTTCATTGTTACGCGTGCTGTGTGGCATGCGGCACCGTCTTGCTGAAACCAAATGTCATGCAAGTCAAGCTCTTGCATTTTGGGCAAAAAAAAGTTGGATATCATTTCACGGTAGCGCTCACGGTAGCCATTCACAGTTACGTTACGATTTGCAGCATCTTTGAATAAGTACGGTCCAATGATACCTCCAGCCCATAAACCGTACCAAACTGTGACCTTTTCTGGATACATTGGTAGCTCTTGCAATTCTTCCGGCTGATCTTCACTCCAAAATCAACAATTCTGCTTATTTACGTACCCATTGATCCAAAAATTAGCTTCGTCGCTGAACACAATTTTTCGATAAAAAAGTGGATCTTAAACTTTCTTAACAGAACACGCATTTTTATAATAAAATTCAATGATTAGCAAGCGTTGTTCGTTTGTAAGACGATTCATGGTTAAATTATAGACCAAACTGAAGATGTTTGACAGTGAAACAAAACACGAAACGTGCGTCAACTGTTGAAACCAACTATTTAAAATGATAATAGCTAAAAAATCCCTTCAGTTTGAGGGCGAATTTTCGTCATAAGAGGCCAGAATTGGGGAGGAGTAACCCTTGGCTTATTCAACACGACAATGCAATGGTTCTCGCAACTCATCGTGCATGCGCCTATTCGTCTAAAAAACTGCGCTAGCACCATTCCATAAAATCCGTATTTAGCTGACAAAGCTCCGTGTGACATTTTGTACCCCCACTACCCAACTAGCCACTTCGCGCAAAGCGTGGCAGTTGTACTGAGTTGTAAAATATTGGTTAATAAGGCAATGGACTACTGTTTCCAAGCTTATGTGGCTAATTACTTATCAGCTCTAAGCCGCAAAATTAAGTTTAATTCGTAATCGAAGTATAGTCTGCAATATTTTACGGGATTTGTTTAACTAGTATTTTTATTTTTAAATTAGAGCAAAGTGCGCATAAGGATATTGACTAGTTTTTAGCTAGAAACGTTAACTTAGAACGATTCAGTACCACATTAAATTTCAATTATTAAATTTACCGTAACCACTATTAATTAACACCTCAACGATTTCTTCTCATATACAGCACGTTGAAAAATTATAAACACACCACTATTTATTTATACTTCAATAAAATAGTTCACACTACAGGTTTCAAACTTTGTACAAAGTCATGCAATATTTTTCAAAATCTTATTAGAACTTTCAACTTTTTAACCTGCATTTATGGAACTTCTCTGGGCATGTAATTTTATAGTCCATTCAATTTTAGTATAACAAGGTGGAGTTTTCAAGTAACTTTATTGTTATTGTTACGGTTGATTTAGGGAATTTTTGTTTTTTGACGGTGCTAGACTTCTGAGTCTTTTGTTGAATAGTAAAGCCTGCCATGGTTATATATAGTACCAATCAGTAAGGAATAGAAAGCTTCTCTTTTTGGAAATAAACTCAATGGGAGCCAACGTGAACAACAAGACTAAAAGAAACAATCTGACAACATATGGAACAATATTAAACTAGTACGTGTTTATTAGATAAAAGCCATTTCAAAGCGATGACTGTCTACGATTTTAATGGGACATATCTCAAGAGTAGACCGAACCCATCACCTTTAGGCCAGCATCCAGGTAGCCCCACAAAAACTCTCTTCATATATTGTATGTTTTAAATAGGACCATTCCTCATTCATGTTTACGGAAGAAGCCTGGTATTTATGCGGGTTAGAAAGTGGAAAAAATTTTCCGAACCACCTTTAATAATTATTTGTATATACTTTTTAAATATACTAATTTTAAAGATTGTTGATGTTCTAGAGAAGTTACAAAACGATTTGAAAATCCATTGCTTGGCCTTATATATAATTTGCCAAAATCAAAAGTGCAAAACTATTTTATCACCATCATCATCGAATGATTATACAAGTGCGTATTTACATATTTCTATTTTCCTCTGAAGTGTTTGAGATTATCTTTGTAACTCATTCGCATACAGCTCAGCATAAATATCGGAATCTGATTGCATTTTGATAATTTAGCGCTCACACAAAAATTCGATAGCCTAGCGGCAAAAAGTTGAGTTAACAAATCTTATCTGCCCACTCCACCAACCTCTTATTGCATTCAAGACTGGAATTCGGCATCTCCTTAGGCAAATAGGAATTTGTGCATGAATAAGTATGGAAAGATGCAACAAAATGCTCGTTAACGCCACATCTAAGATAAATTACGCCACAGTTTCCCGTCAGATGCCACTGCTAGCGATGTGCTGAATTCCATCTGTCACAGCTGTGCAGCATTTCACAGCTGCTATATCATCTGAGTCGCAGCCATTTTGAATTTATCTATCAAACACCGCACATACTGTGAAGAACACCACCGTCCAGTAACGCACACTGGCATAATGGAGTATCGTGAGACGCTCGCATGCAATAGCACTACATCTCTGTCTTTTTTTACCTACCAGTCACTGCTTAACTAACACATGTGCAGAATTGCTTGAGGCAAGAGTAGTGTGTGCGCCTGCCTTTGTACTATACTCGTTCATAACCCAGGCGTGGCGTTTGCGCTTGAGTGCGTATTTTGTGTTGGTATTAGTGAAAATCTGCACACACCCGTATATTGAATAAACATCAGCGGAAGAGCAAAGAGTTCCATTCGAGCGAGACGCTTTGAATGAGACGTTTAAAATAAATACAAGGCTGCAAACTCGAATTGGTTATTCCATTAATAAATTTCTTACAGAAAAGTCTAATGCTTTGATCTTTTGAAATATTATAACCAAAATTTAGTTAATACACAATATGCAACCAGGTTTTTTAAACATATCTGATTGCCACCTTGTGATTAAATAACACTTCATTTTCACACTTCTAGTGCTAAAATTGCCAGAAATTGGTATAAATTGGATTCCTTTCCTGGCATAGTTCTTGTGGAGTGCTGAAATTTTATTCAGCGGAAGTAGTGACGGTGCCCTGAATATACTCGTAGTACCCTTATTTTACCTTAACGATCAGTCTGTACAGCTTCAAGAAATGTAGCCATGCACGAGTAAAATCTTCATTCCTTCCCGTAATTGGAGTTTGTAACACGTTAGCAGCCGTGTGACTGTGGAACTCTTTTACTCAGCATAAGAAGCAGCTGCGAGTGTTTGATTTTGCTCGAAAATATTAATGATTTTAACTTGAATTTCTTCTCAAATTTATTGATAAAAAAATCGGTTGAAAATAAGGTAATGACTTCTTGTTTATTCAATTTTATTGAATTTTGTCCAAAAACATGTGATTGTGAGAAGAAATTCCCTTGTTTTTGTGTTAAAAATCTTATAAATTAAGTTTGTAAAAATATCGTCTTATTGACAGAGTCTCTTTCAATTTCTTAAAAAGGAAAACTTTTTAATTTTTAAAACAGCCCTTTTGAATAAATAAAAAAACCGTGTAAAATTTTATTTTCGGAAAATTTCACTTAAAATTGATAAGATCAACGGCTTAAGAGCAGATTCTTCCTCTGAAAAGATTTTCATCTTATTTTTACTGGCTCTTTTCGTTTTAATTCACAAACCCTCTTAATTACGAGTACGTAAAAAAGGTTTTTAATCTTAGTTTTATAGATTATGTGCTAGATTTCATTAATATGACATATCCATTCGTAATAAGACATGCTTGAAAAACAAATTATAGAGAAATCCGCTAAATTGTGTTCTGATTTATAGAGCATTTTAGGTGATATTTTTGTTCTATGTATTTCACTCAAATTTAGTACACATTTTCTTTCTCCGAAGAAGGTTGGAGACACGTTAAGACTAAATTTCCGCCCGTCCGTCTGATGATACTCGTTATAGTTTAAGCAAAAATGAGATATTTTTGCTAAAATTAGCGAAGACATTACTACTGATGCAAGGTCAGTTTCTGTTGAAAACTACCAAAATCCATCAATATCCTCCTCAACGTCAATTTCCAAAAAAAGGAGAAATAAATCAAATAAATGCAGCACAATTCAATAAATGAATAACGGTGCAAAGAAAATATTGGTAAATATGTGGAGCCACACCCATCATTGATAAAATGCATACATCTATGTATATAACGACGCCTCACCTCATTTAGGTCCCACACAAATATTATTCAGATTTGATTAAAAGCACGACCAATTTTGTACATGAAAACTAGATTTCCGTAAGTGCGTTTGATGTTGCAAGCCGTAACTATCATTATTTATGAGTTGATCTGATACGAGCACCAAAAATTAAAAGCCAGCCCAAATTAAAGTTTACTGAAATGTACGTGGGTATTTAATTTATTTAGCAGTTCTTTACTTGTTTATATTAAATTTCTATGAGCAAAGGTAGGACAAATTTTATTTTCTGAAAAATCAAATATTTTATTGGGTACCCTCGGATAATCATAATGAACAAGATCGCAGCGAGAATTTCTGTTTGATATAATATTTTTTCCAAATATTGGTATTTGCTCACAAGTCAGATTTTATCATGACAAAGTGTAAAGAAGAAATACCTACCTATAAGAACAAACAGTAACGCCATCCTCTAAAGTAATAATTTTGTGAAAATTACGAAAATGCTAAGGTCTAGCGATAAATAAATAAAATGTTCTACGCACTTACGCACAGGATGACGCATTTCAGTGAAGAATCTCCACTACCTCTCCCTGCCTGAACTCATTCACTTGAAGCAAAGTTTTGTCAACTTTCCCAGCCTCTGATAAATAAGCCAAAACTATTTGATTAAATCGAAACGAAAACGCTCTCAATCATGTGCGCAATCGCTAAACTTTTCCGCAACAATAATAATGAGAACAGAAACAAAGACAAGTTAAATAATCATCAAAAGCAAACAATAAAGAAAATGCCAAACTAAACACACATCAAAAAATCTCTGTTAAACACGTTGAGCTTGTCGAAGGCTAAAATGAGGAGAAAAAATAATTCATTATTTCTATTGTCTTGCGAAAAAATTAGGCGACAATATGACAACAATAACAACAGATTCTTATACTACATTCACCAACATACCAACAGACATTAATGACATGTAGAAGAAGAAAATACCATAGCAACATGGTCGTCTTCAAAGGAACCAGACTTGTCCGACCGCAAGCGGCAAAGCAGTATGCCATTTCCTTAAAAGCAGCGTATGTAGAACAATGACAAACTCTGACAGGGAAATCAAATCAAAGTAGACAGATTCCGCTCTATTATTTCATCTTCTCTGTGAAATGGAGACACATTTTTCTTAATTGATAGTAGTTGACTAGAGTTCCGTAATTATTAATTTTGGAATGCGGGAAATGGACGACAAATTCTATCCTTCCGTTCGTTATGGAATGTCGATTGTTATTAATAATAATCAGTATGAATTTATTATTGGAAGCACTAATAGTAAAGTAATTAAGAAAATACAGTTTTTTTATATTTAAAATCACTTTCAACAAAATAAATTATTTGATTAATCGAAACTCTGATCCTTTAGTCACAAGGTCCGTCGTCAAAAGTAGTTCTTAGCGCATTCTTTTGATCGACTCTACAAACGGTTCAATTAGGGAATATTGTGAAATGCTCAAAGTTTTACAGCTCTTTGCCTTTATATTTATTCCTTTTTTCTAAACATTTATATTGTAATTACATTGCTATATTAATAGATAAGAGTCTTCAGAAAGATCGAAGGCTCAACCATCAGACTTTAATCACGTTCATACATCCCATTTTTAGATTGGAATAGAAAAATCACATCACAACCTTCCATTTTACTCAGTATTGAGACTTAATTAAGTTTTTTCGAGAGCACTATTTCATTTAAAAGAAATTCCTAGACGTAACCTTTTTAAGTCATCTTTTTCATTTGACAACAGATATACAACAGATATACAATTTTGCACGATTATTAAGACTTATGAAATGGTCGATCTTTAAGAAGAAGATAATCAATCGTCCGTATGAGTCGACAATTCAAAAGTTGATGAAAAAATTGCAAGAAACTGATTCTGTCGAGTATAGAAAAAAGCCTGGCAGTGTTACTGAACAACCTTCAATATCAATATTTGCAGACGTGATCATCGTGGACATTTAAATAATGCCATTTTTCACATATAATTGTTAAGAACGATCATCAAAGACGCATCGTATGGAGTTTCGCCTGGCATCTTGAGGACGTGGAATTCGGCGTTGACAAGCTCCCTGACATGCAAGCGAAGGCGGACAGGCAAGTAACGCTGGCATGCACTGTTGGACTGGAGGTCAACATCGCCAGGACAAAGTCTATGAGACTCAACCACAATAAAGCAAGACCTACATATATATTATATAATGATTGACGGGTGTACGGTGGAATTTGTCGAAAGCTTCTGCTACATCGGCTACACTATCAGGACAGACGGTGGAGCAGATGAATATGCCAACTGCAGGCTAAACAATTCAAGGGCGGCATTCGGGCAAATGCATACAGTATGAGCGAGTTCACGAATCTCCAGGTGCACTAAACTGCGAATATTTAGCTCATGTGTCAAGTCTGCATTGTTATACGGAAGTGAAACATGGCTGGTTTCCAAAACCATCACACAGAGGCTACAATCTTTCGACAACAAATGCCACCGCAACCACGCACTGTGGTGATCAACGAATGATGAGTCCAACCTACGGCAAATCAAACGCCAAAAGGGGCGATGATAGGTCACACGCTTAGAAAACCATCAGATAGCATCATGAGAATGACACTGGACTGGAACCCAAAACGGAGCAGAAGCCGCGGTCGGCCAAAGATCATTTGGCGAAGTCGATGTTGCGCGAACTATCAGATGCCGGCATAACCGTGTGCGATGGAAGAGTCTTGTCGAGGCGCTATGCTCTCGAGCGGAGTGAACAAGAATATAAAAAAAAAAATTGTTAAGAGCCATATTTTGAATAAAAATAAACCTCCGAGTGTATTTCTGCCATGAAAAAGCTCCTCATAAAAATATCTGCCGTTCGGAGTCGGCTTGAAACTGTAGGCCCCTCCATTTGTGGAACAACATCAAGACGCACACCACAAATAGGAGGAGGAGCTCGGCCAAACACCTAACAGAAGTGTTCGCGCCAATTATTTATATTTTTTTTAACTGTGTATGGATTTTTAAACCAACTGGTGTGCAATTAAATAACAAGATTTGGATGTCATACTTTATTTATTCTGATTCTCCTCTGTCCCTTAAAGGCTCCATGCGAATCTTCCATTGTTCGAAATAATCATGAAACCCTTCTTCTGTCAGCTCTTGAGGGAAACATTGTTTTCGAATAGTTTGACTTACATAGATACAAAGAAAGCATAAAGTGCGTATAAATTACCAATTTTGCCAATATTGCTATCTGCTTTTGACTTGGGAGGCAACCCGGGCGAGATAATCTGCAACGTTTTCCTGACCATCGTGAAAACACTTAAATCACTAAAAACGCCTGTACGCCATAAATATAAGTTTCATTTGCTTTTAATATATTATCGGATGTTGTTTTAAGACCCTGAGAACGTAAAATAATAATACAAAACAGAAATATTGTTGGAATGAATTTTTTTATTATAATCTGGTAGCTTATTTTTTGCGGCTACGTGTTACATGGTCTATTGTTCTGGCATTAAACGATTCATGATGGCTTGCCAGCTAAAAAACACCCTTTATAAGTTTCAGTAGCGACTTTTCCAAATTGCATGCGAAAGCTCCAAAGTAATTCTTTGTTCTGTATTGAAGAAAAAGTTTTTTCTAATAGCGGTTGCCCCTCGGCAGGCAATGGGCAAACCTCCGGGAGTATTTCTGCCATGAAAAAGCTCCTCATAAAAATATCTGCCGTTCGGAGTCCCTTCATTTTGTGAAACAACAACAAGATCACGCCACAAATAGGAGGAAGAGCTCGGGCAAGCACCCAAAAAGGGTGTACATACCAATTATATATATATATATATATATATATATATTGTGCGTTGTATTTTTCCAGCAAAAAAAAAACACAATATCCCACTGAAACAATAATATTTGTGTTATATCAAATAGTATTAAAATAATCTGTGAGTGAATAAATAAATAATAAAATTTAGTTCTCACTCCATTAATTTGAGTTCAAATATTACTCCGGCACAAAATTACATTTTTTGACAAATCATAAGTTACTTTATGATATATTTACATATGCGTCTCCATTTAACTGATGTATTTCACTAATGTCTATTAATGAAATAATTCCACTTTAAATTAAAAAGTGTATTTAGAACCCATCTAATTATTATTTAATATGCCGTAGAGGAGCTTCTCAAACAATGTTAAGGCAAACTTGTGTGAGTTCTTCCTCTTCTTCTTAGCATTGCAGCTCTTGATCACCATTGTTTCATTCATAATCACTGTCATCTCTTGCCATTCAAAGCTACATCCTTCCATCGTCTTACGTTTAGCTTCTTAAGGTCTACTTCCACATCTTCGCGCCATCTTTTTCCCCTTCCCCATTAGTTGCTTAATGCTAGACACTTTCAGCGTCCAAAGCGCATATCTGTAGGTGAGCACGAGGCGGAATAAGGCTTTATAAATCTTTAATATTTGCAGTTTGGATTTGTTAGCAGCTAAGACCTCAAAAGAACATACGAAAAGATTAAAAAATAAAGAAAACAGAAATAAAAAATGAAAAACTGTAAGGCATTACAATATTTATTACTTTTAATAATCAATTTGTTTTAGTTTTTTTACTTCAAGTATTGCTTTTCATTGATTTAATTAGATTTCCAAGCACTTTTTATGAAGTCTTAGTTATAAAAGCTACTATTATTTTCAACCTCATTAAGACCAAAGCGACTACCCATTCCACTCCAAAATTTCAATATTATTGTCTTCCAAGCATGCTTTTTGTTTCTCCAAAGGTATTACACGGTCCCTACCAAAGTTTTTATTTAAAGCAAATTGAGGATTTATACTTGATTCATGGCCACAAGAGTTTCCATCATATAAATCATCCATATTTAGTTTATTTTCATCCGAAAAGATAGCCTTGACAAGCCAAAAAAGGAAGATAATGCCCCAAGAGCTTTCATATCTCCTTGAAGAGTTCAAGCTCTTGTGACGTCAACTTCGTGTATGAGCAGCTGAGTTTAATCGGACTCCTACTATATGAGAATACGAGAATATGAGAATATCATTGTTGATCTCTGCATGCCGCCATTTTGTTTCTCGTAGAGCTAATTACTTTGGTGACAAGTTTTCCTCCGTGCAGCAATATTTCTTTTAAGTCCGGATCATTTAATTGTTTCGTTAATTTAAGTACTTCGTAAAAACTTACAACAATACCTTATTCGCATAAAATTAGACATGATTTATATAGTAAATATGAAATAGTAAAATATATTGAGTTTTGAAAAAGACTGCAGAGCATAGCTGTAAGCAGTACAGCAAATAGACAAGTATGTATTAAAGATGGCATTATTTTGTACTGAGCTAGAGTACTCGTACAGGGATATGTAGAGAGAATATATTATATTAAAGTAACACAATATGTATACCTTTTTAATCAAATGCAGTAGAAATCTAAAATCTCATTTAGCGAAATAATCAAAACTCGTTCCAAATCTGCCTCAGAAAAACTAGCCAAGTCACCCTAGTACATTTATTTCCAAAAACCCATCTTTCAGCTAACTTTTTTTCGATTTCAGCACTCCCAGATATGTTAAAACTGCTGACTTTACGAAACAAAAGACTAGAGTAGCAGCATAAAGCAAGAATAACGAATAGATTAAAAAAGTTTTTAGTGCAAAGCGCCACCACCAACTCGGTCAATCAAAGTTGATTTCTCGTCGCCTCGCACAATTTGGCCACACATTCCACAAAAGCTTAAAAGTTAAAAACATTCGTTGGTACACGTACTCATATATTTCGCTCATTTAGTTTGGAACAACGAACAAAGCCAAAACCAACAAAAGGTCGCCAGAAGAAAAAACGAATTTTCCACCTCAGAAGCTGAATGCGACAAATGCTGCACTTATCAAAATTGCATTGGCACTGTGTCGGCAATATTCTCTAGCTGTATGTGGGAGTTAGTCACCCCCCCTGTGGACGGGTTTTCATTTTCTCACACGTTCTGTAGCTAACAAGATGCTATCCTGATTGCTAATATAAGCTCGTATGCATTACATATTTACATATATATGTATGTACGTGTATGTGGAATGCAGTCGAACGTAGTGTACGTATATGCGAGTATATTTCCAAATTTTATTCACGTGTGCACAACCTGTTATATTTTCAGCAGAGAATGCGAGTTTACTTAACTCATTTGTTTGTATTCACCGTAAAAGCACTTGCTCTTATCGTCAGCTACATTTGCTGGTTGCCTTAAGTTATTTTCTCTTTTGTCGCTTTGGATTTTTTTGGTCATTAGATTTTTTGCTGTTTGTGCTCTGTAATATTTTCAAATTTGCGGTAATGTTGCGGATTAAGACGTTGCTGCATTGTATCCAGCTGCGCGTTCATCAAAATATACATATCCACATTTCCATTTATAAAAATACACATGCATATAAATATATATTGTAAATGTATTAAATTCGTGACAAAAAGTTGAGTATAATAATGAAAATACATAATATCGGAACATTTCTTCTGTTGCATTCAATTTGCCCGCCAGGCAACTTATTCCTCATTCGCACTTTGCTCCGCACGTGCTCAAGTCTTTTCGCTTTTGTTTTTATTTTATTAAACAATTCCATCTTTTCGCTGGCGCAGCGACTCAGCTGGGCCAAAATCACACTTAAAAAGCAAATTGAGTTGCATCAACATGTGGCAAATATTCCTATACCAAATATGATACCAATGACTTCTGTACTGTTTAGTGAAACTTCTCAGAACACTTCGGCACGGAATAATAGTTGCTTGATGCCATCTTTACTTTTATTAATTATATCAGTGATTTCTGGTTGCACTTAAAATAATAAAACAGAATTTCGTAAAATGTGAAGCTCAGATTACATCAGTAGGAAATATTGAAAAGAATGAAACACTCATTTTTTGTGTAAATTCAAGTTTCCGATCAACTATTCCGACGAACTTTTGTACTCAAATAAATTCAAATCAACCCTAATTTTATGTGGAGAGTAGAAAATGTCATTTATTTGACTGATCAGAGTGTAACAGTTTGAGAAAAGAACACGCAACCTCACGATACAAATTATACAAAGGTGGCGCGTTCTCGAACCGCTGGGTAATTTCAACAATTGAATGACGTCAGTACATAAAATAAGCCCTTATGTACGCATGTGTGTGTGCATGTTATACTCAATCAGTATTGGCTTTCTACTTACTTTCTCTTAATTTTGCTCTTCACAATGGTATATTCCATCATTCTTGATGCAATTCAATGAAAATGCTGAGAAAAGTACACGAAAATTTGACAGCTCTGGTGCAGAAAATAATAAATGCAACATTATTACGAGACAAGAACACACTATAGAAAGCAAAATTCGAATATCTTTCTCTCCTTTTCATCAGAAAATATTGTCATGAAAATACGCTCCTACTTAAGACGACTTAACTTGAAACAACAACTCCAAATTTACGAGCATAATAAATATTTCAGTAAACCAAAAGAACAAATCTTAAGTATAAGACCTGTGTACTTTTCTACTTTAGACTTTTATATACCTACAAATAAATAAGTTTATTTTACTATATTGTTATTATAATCACTAGGAAGCTGTAGAGGAATATACAGTAACTTCTGTAGTTTAATTAGTTTCACGAATAAATGCTGCAATTTTCTATGAAGATTTATTGAAGTATGAACAACATCTAACTTTCTTTAGTTGTGGAATTACTGAAGTATTACTCATAAGTTTTTGCTGCAATTCTGGCGGACTTTGTAAATTTTACTCTTCATTTTTTCCGTTTTGTATGTTTTTTTTTTTCAAAGATAAGTATATTACGGCGCTTTATTGCTGCTTGGAAAGTGCCAGTGTGGTACTTCACCCATTTCACCTATATTACCTTGCTGAATATCCACCACTTCTGCATATTAGAAAAACCAGACATTTGACAGGAATAATCAGATATTTGACAATGATAACTCAAAACCTTTGAGTAATACGAGTATGTGTGTATGGGCTAGGTATGAGCAGTTAGTCAGTTTTTCAGACTTCCTCTGCTGCACAAAGTTTAAGCAAAACATTTTATTAAAATATCTTCATTTAACTTTGTGTGTATTAATATCTCAATAAATAGATCCACATATGAGTACTATATACATATATATAGTGTGCATTTATATAATTTATTAAAAATGTCTTAAGATAATTGAATCTCTTCAAAAGTACTAAAAATTTAATTTGGAGTTTTACTACAGAGTTACTTGGAATTGAAACTATGGGTTTATTTATGTGTATCATTCTGCAAGTTTTGTACCATACCTTAAAATAATTTGGGTACTAATTTATTTTCTTTGTCAAATAATGCCTATCTTAAACAGTATTATGAATTGAATAATTCCCGTCGAATTATAAATACCCTCAACTTTTTTACATGGTATTTAATTAAATTTAATTTTTGTTCTTGCACGAATCTCAAAATAAAAAAATTAAACAAAAACCATTTAATTCTAAATAAAATTAATTCACAAAAGAATACTTTCTTGTACAAATTGTTTGCTGTAAAGATGTTTTGTGCAATGATAAGAAGAGTGCATTAAAATTTTTATGTAACCGTGGGTCTTTTGTGGCTGGATATCAAGATTTATATATAAACCAAAAAAACAAAAAAACACAGTCGCTAATAAATGACTTTGTAATGACGAAAAAACCAACAGAAGTCGTTAATAATAAATCAAATCCGTTAATGGGTTCGACATATTTGACGTATCTACTAGAGCTCCAGGTATCAGAATATCCATCAGCGCAAGTATAAGTAGTTTGATACTAGCTCCAAACCCGTTCATTGCTGTAGGCGTCAGTTTTTTGTTCGAAATGTTCGAACAATTTGACCAGCTGAAAAAAATTAATGTTATTTATCAGTTTTTCTTTAGTTTTCTAACGACGTTAGCACAGTGCGCAAATAATTTGTAAAACTTAAAAAAAAAATCCTGTCAAAAAAGTCAAAATAATCTATAATAATAAAACATCCACGGTGGGGAAAAAAGTTGGGTACGTGTTCGACCTATTTTGTAAGGTGCATAATTTCAATGCCTCACAGGCATAAAGTCCTGGGTTGAAGTAAATTGTTTGGGCAAGAGTTGGCGGCTGCCGTAGCCGAATGGGTTGGTGCGAGACTACCATTCGGAATTCAGAGAGAGAACGTCGGTTCGAATCTCGGTGAAAACAGCAAAATTAAGAAAAACATTTTTCTAATAGCGGTTGCCTCTCAGCAGACAATGGCAAACCTCCGAGTGTATTTGTGCCATGAAAAAGCTCCTCATAAAAATATCTACCGATCGGAGTCGGCTTGGAACTGTAGGTTCCTTCATTTGTGGAACAACATCAAGACGTACACCACAAATAGGAGGAGGAGCTCGGCCAAACACCCAAAAAGGGTGAATTATATTTATATATATAAGAGTCAAAAGATGAGCATACGTTCAAAAACTGGGTTGATTCAAGAAATACTCAGAATCAAATCGTTGTCATATTTTCAATGCACTAGACTCAATGTTTAAACAATATAATTACTTATAATACAATTTGTCACGTTGTGTGGCCTTGTTCTCAATAATTTATGCAATAGTTTTTGCCTTTTATGTAGTGCTTTATTGTGGCGCCGCCAAGCATTTTCACTTCCATTTATATGCAACGATTACGACTCAATTGACAATTACAGTAGATAATACACTACGATAGAGTAGATAGTACAATGTATACAAAAATACAAAATGTGCAAGAGCCTCTACGCAACTGAGGTAACGAGGTAATCAGACAAATCTGCGCATAGAACTAAAGTGTATTGTACAACTATTGCTTGTGGTCCTATGAGCAGCTCGCGACAAGCCCTAACCATTCGCAAAGTAAGCAGTTTAAAATAAAATGTTTCATGATTGAATAACTATCAAGCAATTAATACTTTAATTCAATGTCATGTATATTTACTTGGAATTCATATGGTATATATTGTACATATGTATATAAAAGTGTATATAACTACAGCGTTTTTAAAAGCATGCATGTAATTTTTTAGAAAACCACACGAGTTGAAAAATTAAAACTATATACATACCTTTTTTATCTCATTCAGCGGAACACTTGGCCATCGAAGAAATAAATAAAACTCGTTTTTTAAGACGACTTAAACCTAACGGCTTTATTTGCAAAGCTTACCAGTCAATGGTAAAATTCATAATTTGTTGCTTAATGAAAAAATAAAAACTCCATTTTAATTCAAATTTGTAAAATCAATTTAATTTCATAAAGATAGTAATTTACTACTTCCTTACATTGCAGTTGGCAAATGCGCATGTGCGTGTATTTGTGCGTGCATTCACTCGTGTATCCATATGCATTTCATCCATGTTTAATCCCATATCAAAACCTTCAATTTAATAAGACATACCCACCCTTGAATAAATCTGCAATAAGTTGTAGTATTTATGGGACTGTTTATTACAAAAAGAATTTCTCACGATTTTATATTAAGCATTTATAACTATATAATATTTACACAAATTATCACAAGTTATCGCAACTTTTTGTTAAATCATCCTTGTAATTAAGATCCCCTTCTTCTTTTCATAGCAAAGAATGCTTTGCAAATTGACAGAAAACCGGTGGCAAGCAAAACGTGTATAACTACAGCAGCGACAATTTATCTTTTAAATAAATGAGCCAAGCTCGTTGCGACGAACGGCCTGCGGCACACAAATTTAGTTTTCCATTGGGGTCCTACTTTGCTTGCATTAACAGGCGCGAACACATGGCGTCCGAGGAGCACAGTAGATTAAAATAGTAAAATCGTCACACAAAAACAAAGTATTAAACATAAGTAAAGCGTTTATATATTGTTCTATAACTTAATTTTAAGGATTTTCTGAGTGAATTTGAAGCTTTATTATAAAAATTTAGTACAATATATTTTACTCAAAGTATTGTCCATCGTTAGCCACTACTTTTTCCCATCTTTCTGGTAATTTGTGGATACCGTCCCAAAAGAATTGCGCCGGCTTGGCTGCCAAGAAGGAATCGAGCCAATTTTTGATACCCTCAACTGAAGTGAATCGTATTCCAGTGAGTGCGTTCTGCATCGACCGGAACAAATGGTAGTCGGACGGGGCAATGTCTGGGCTATCAGACGGGTGAAGTAAAATTTCCCATCCACTGTTTTCCAAATATGTTTTGGCCGGTTGAGCAGCATACGGCCGAGCGTTATCATGTTGTAAAATGATGGCCTCGTGCCTGGTCGCATATTCCGGCCGTTTTTCGGCGATTGCTCTCTTCAAACGAATCA